>MCFE01000013.1:0-260741 GCA_002104905.1 Basidiobolus meristosporus CBS 931.73 | reverse complement strand
CGATAGAACACTTGATGCAGTGGGAAAGGAACTATCCAAGTAAACCTTAGAAGCAGTGAAGGAAGCCATACACTGACCTTTAAAGAAGTACTCTATGTACCAGAAATAGCCAAGAACCTACTCTCTGTAAGCAAGGCCACAGCAGAAGGACTCAGTTTCAGTTTTGACAATTCTGGATGCAGGATCACTGATCAAAATGGTGCTCATATTGCTTTGGGCATCAGAGATCAGAATCTATACAAGTTGACTTATATTCCATCATATCTGGAAGCCAATATAAGTAACTTAAATGAAGAAACACCAATGCTTTGGCACAGGAGATTTGGACACATCAATTTTGATTATTTGCGTAAAATGATCAAAGATCAGCTAATTTCTGGAGTGAAAATTGATCCCCCAGCTAATTTGGAGCACTGTGAAGCCTGCATATATGGGAAACAAGCCAGACAACCGTTCAAGAGCTCTGGGTTAATCAAAACTAAGAAAAAATTAGATCTAATTCACTCAGATCTGTGTGGACCTATGCAAAATTTATCCTTAGGCGGGATGAAGTATTTAATCACTTTTATTGATGATTATACAAGATACACATGGGTCTACTTCATGGAGAGAAAGGAAGAAGCTCTGTCTAAGCTCAGGGAGTTTAAAGCCATGGTGGAGAGAGAAACTGGTGAAAAAATCAAGAAAATACGCTCTGACAATGGTGGAGAATATACCTCAAAACTCTTCATCCACTTCTGCAAAATTCATGGGATAAAGCAAGAGACTACTGTACCATACTCCCCACAGCAAAATGGAGTAGCAGAACGAGCTAACAGATCAATAATTGATATGGCAAGATCTATGATCCATGATCAAAAATTATCCTATGATTTTTGGGCGGAATCAGTTGCCACTGCTGTATATCTTAAAAATAGGAGTTATAACAGAATACTTTGTGATTCTACTCCATTTGAAGCATGGTATGGATACAGACCAAGTGCAGAACATCTAAGAATATTTGGGTGTACAGCATATGCCAAAAAACTGGCCGGAAATCAGTCAAAATTTGAGCCAAAAAGTGTAAAATGCATATTTTTGGGCTACTGCAATGAGAGTAAGGCATACAGACTCTACAATACCGAAAGCAAAGAAGCTGATCAAGTCCAGGGATGTGTTGTTTGATGAAAATTCAAAATTTTCACAAAAAATGACATCAGATGATGACGAAAATTTGATCTCAAGTCCACCAATTGTCAGGATTGAATCAGAGCAAAACAATGAAAATTTTTTCACTCCAGAGGACTCTACAACCGTGGTTCAGCCAGAATCAGTGCCCAGGAATATCCCAGAAGTGATCATTCCAGTATCAAATGCCCGGAGATCCAATCGGACAAGAAATAGCCCAAATTACTATATCAATGAGGGTACAAACTTAGCCTATGCCTATTCAGTCCATATTGATGAACCCCAGACTGTAAAAGAGGCCCTAAATAGCCCTCAGACGAAGTTTTGGAGATCTGCAATGACTGAGGAATATCAGGCACTGATGGAAAATCAAACTTGGGACTTAGTCAAATTACCAATCAACTGAAAATCAATTGGATGCAGATGGGTCTTCAAGACAAAATACAAGGCTGATGGTACAATTGAAAGATACAAAGCAAGACTTGTAGCCAAAGGATACTCTCAAACAAAAGGACTTGACTATACTGAGACCTTTGCACCGGTAGCCAAGTTTAATTCCATCAGATTAATATTGGCTATTGCAGCCAAATATAAGTTTTTTATTCATCAAATGGATGTAAAAACTGCATTTTTGAATGGAGAACTTGATGAGGACGTGTATATGGACCAGCCTGATGGGTTTGTGGACCAAGATAACCCCCATTTGGTCTGCAAGCTTAAAAAGTCACTATATGGTCTCAAACAATCACCAAGAGCCTGGAATTGCAAGATAGATTCTTATTTGGAATCTTTGAGTTTCAAAAGGAGTAATGCTGACTATAGTATATACTATAAGCCAGATAGAGCAAATCCAGTTCTATTAGCTCTATATGTGGATGATCTTATTATAGCCGCCAATAACCTAGAAACATTGGAAGAGACTAAATCCAGCCTATCTAAGGAGTTCAAGATGTCCAATCTAGGAGAACTTAGTTACTACTTAGGGATTAAGTTCTCCATAGACAGAAGTACCCAGACTATTACCCTAAGCCAATCCAAGTATATTCAAGATATACTAAAGAAGTACAAAATGGAAGACTGCAAACCGGCAGCTACCCCAATGGAGACAAACCTTAACTTGGTCAAAACTCAACCAAATCAAGAGAGCTTGGTGCCATCTGAAAGCCCTGACTTTCCTTATCAATCTATGGTCGGCAGTCTGATGTATATCATGCTTGGAACACGTCCAGATATCTCATATTCAGTGGGAGTTGTCAGCCAACATAATCAGAATTATGGATCTGATCATATTGCAGCAGTTAAGCGGATTTTTAGATACCTAAAAGGAACTGCTGATATCTGCTTAAGATACACTTATAAGGATTCAGAACAGGATCTTGTGGGATACTCTGATGCTGATTGGGGACGAAATTTAGAAGACAGAAGATCCACCACAGGATATACCTTTCTTTACTGTAAAGGAGCCATTTCATGGAATTCAAGAAAGCAACCAACCGTAGCACTTTCTACTACAGAGGCAGAGTATATGGCAGCCTGTGAAGCTACAAAAGAAGCAATGTGGTTAAGAAAGCTCTTTACAGATTTAGGCCTATGTCAAAAAACGCCTATTACTTTATTTCAAGATAATCAAGGATGTATACAATTAGGTAGAAATCCAACTTTTCATGCTAGAACCAAGCACATAGATATTAGACATCATTTCATACGTGAAGCTATAGAGAATAACTTAGTTAGCTTAGTTTACTGTCCTACAGATGAAATGATTGCAGACATATTTACCAAACCATTAGCTAGAGACAAGTTTGAATATCTTAGGTCAAAATTAGGACTAGTCAGTATGAACATTTAGCTGAGTGGGAGTGTTGTAAAAATTCGTATTTTCCACCTAAATATTCACCTAACTTAGTCACTTAGATCATCACCTTCAAATCCTAGAGAATACTGACCAAATTCCTTGTCGGGATTTACTTAGAATATTTTCACCAAAATACCAGGTACCCAGAACATGAAAATTCTCAAAGTTGTCCAAACAGCCCCAAACTTTGCACACATGTTCTTGGGACCTTCCTTAACCTATTCTACATGTTTGTAATGCCAAGACCATGTAAAAGTATAAATACTACTTTTACATTCAATAAATCATTAAGTGAAAACCACATAATCTACTTGTTCTCCAAATCACTTCCAATATCTCCAAGACTCTTACAACACTAACTACCAAGTGTGGAAGGTGAAGATGAAGATGCTTCTACAAGAAAGAGGCCTTTGGGATATTGTCATGGGAGAAGAATGCCCTCCTAAAAACATGGGAGAGGAAGCCTTAAAGTACCAGAAGAAAGAACAAAGTGCCTTTAACTGCATTCGCCTTAATGTCAAGGACAAATTGCTAATTCAATGCTCAAGAGCAAAAACAGCAAAGAATGCCTGGAAAGCATTAGAAGACACCTACCAGTCATGTTCAGCTGCCAAGAAGATGTACCTGAGACAAAAACTCTTCACTACAAAGATGCTGCCAGGAGAAGAAATGAAAAATCTAATTAACAGAATTACCCTGCTGGTAGATGAGATGGAATCTGTTGGCGTACCAACTACTGATGAGGATGTGATAGTTACCATCCTGAATAGCCTGACAGACAAGTTTCAGGGCCTTGTATCAGCCCTAGAGTCCAGAACTGAAGATTTGACCTTAAATTACGTATATGGAAGGCTCCTGGATGAAGAATTAAGAAAAACAAGCACCAATAAGAAGGAAGAAGAAAATGCTTTAATAAGCAATGATAACCAACAAAGGAGATACCCAAGACCCTACAAAGGTAACAGCAACCTATTTTGCAACTACTGCAAAAGGAAAGGACACACATCAGACCGGTGTCTCAAAAAGAGAGATTATCAGCAAAAGAAGCCTGAATATGGAAATGCTGCAACAACTGAAGATAGATTATTCATATCTGCACTAAATATGACCACAAACAAGGATTCTCAGACGTGGTATATTGACTCTGGAGCTTCTCAACACTTTACACACTAAAAAGAACTTTTTACCCAATATCAAGAAATCCCAATTAATAAGGTTTTCATGGGTGACAATAGAACACTTGATGCAGTGGGAGAAGGAACTATCCAAGTAAACCTTAGAAGCAGTGAAGGAAGCCATACACTGACCTTTAAAGTAGTACTCTATGTATCAGAAATAGCCAAGAACCTACTCTCTGTAAGCAAGGCCACAGCAGAAGGACTCAGTTTCAGTTTTGACAATTCTGGATGCAGGATCACTGATCATAATGGTGCCCATATTGCTTTGGGCATCAGAGATCAGAATCTATACAAGTTGACTTATATTCCATCATATTTGGAAGCCAATATAAGTAACTTAAATGAAGAAACACCAATGCTTTGGCACAGGAGATTTGGGCACATCAATTTTGATTATTTGCGTAAAATGATCAAAGATCAGCTAATTTCTGGAGTGAAAATTGATCCCCCAGCTAATTTGGAGCACTGTGAAGCCTGCATATATGGGAAACAAGCCAGACAACCGTTCAGAGCTCTGGGTTAATCAAAACTAAGAAAAAATTAGATCTAATTCACTCAGATCTGTGTGGACCTATGCAAAATTTATCCTTAGGTGAGATGAAGTATTTAATCACTTTTATTGATGATCATACAAGATACACATGGGTCTACTTCATGGAGAGAAAGGAAGAAGCTCTGTCTAAGTTCAGGGAGTTCAAAGCCATGGTGGAAAGAGAAACTGGTGAAAAAATCAAGAAAATACGCTCTGACAATGGTGGAGAATATACCTCAAAACTCTTCATCCTCTTCTGCAAAATTCATGGGATAAAGCAAGAGACTACTGCACCATACTCCCCACAGCAAAATGGAGTAGCAGAATGAGCTAACAGATCAATAATTGATATGGCAAGATCTATAATCCATGATCAAAAATTATCCTATGATTTTTGGGCGGAATCAGTTGCCACTGCTGTATATCTTAAAAATAGGAGTTATAACAGAATACTTTGTGATTCTACTCCATTTGAAGCATGGTATGGATACAGACCAAGTGCAGAACATCTAAGAATATTTGGGTGTACAGTATATGCCAAAAAACTGGCCGGAAATCAGTCAAAATTTGAGCCAAAAAGTGTAAAATGCATATTTTTGGGCTACTGCAATGAGAGTAAGGCATACAGACTCTACAATACCAAAGCAAAGAAGCTTATCAAGTACAGGGATGTGTTGTTTGATGAAAATTTGAAATTTTCACAAAAAATGACATCAGATGATGATGAAAATTTGATCTCAAGTCCACCAATTGTCAGGATTGAATCAGAGCAAAACAATGAGAATATTTTCACTCCAGAGGACTCTACAACCGTGGTTCAGCCAGAATCAGTGCCCAGGAATATCCCAGAAGTGATCATTCCGGTATCAAATGCCTGGAGATCAAATTGGACAAGAAATAGCCCAAATTACTATATCAATGAGGGTACAAACTTAGCCTATGCTTATTCAGTCCATATTGATGAACCCCAGACTGTAAAAGAGGCCCTAAATAGCCCTCAGACAAAGTTTTGGAGATCTGCAATGACTGAGGAATATCAGGCACTGATGGAAAACCAAACTTGGGACTTAGTCCAATTACCAATCAACCAAAAATCAATTGGATGCAGATGGGTCTTAAAGACAAAATACAAGGCTGATGGTACAATTGAAAGATACAAAGCAAGACTTGTAGGCAAAGGATACGCTCAAACAAAAGGACTTGACTATACTGAGACCTTTGCACCGGTAGCCAAGTTTAATTCCATCAGATTAATATTGGCTATTGCAGCCAAATATAAGTTTTTCATTCATCAAATGGATGTAAAAACTGCATTTTTGAATGGAGAACTTGATGAGGACGTGTATATGGACCAGCCTGATGGGTTTGTTGACCAAGATAGCCCCCATTTGGTCTGCAAGCTTAAAAAGTCACTATATGGTCTCAAACTATCACCGAGAGCCTGCAATTGCAAGATAGATTCTTATTTGGAATCCTTGAGTTTCAAAAGAGGTAATGCTGACTATAGTATATACTATAAGCCAGATAGAACAAATCCAGTTCTATTAGCTCTATATGTGGATGATCTTATTATAGCCACCAATAACCTAGAAACATTGGAAGAGACTAAATCCAGCCTATCTAAGGAGTTCAAGATGTCTGATTTAGGAGAACTTAGTTACTACTTAGGGATTAAGTTCTCCATAGACAGAAGTACCCAGACTATTACCCTAAGCCAATCCAAGTATATTCAAGATATACTAAAGAAGTACAAAATGGAAGACTGTAAACTGGCAGCTACCCCAATGAAGACAAACCTTAACCTGGCCAAAACTCAACCAAATCAAGAGAGCTTGGTGCCATCTGAAAGCCCTGACTTTCCTTATCAATCTATGGTCGGCAGTCTGATGTATATCATGCTTGGAACACGTCCAGATATCTTATATTCAGTGGGGGTTGTCAGCCAACATAATCAGAACTATTGATCTGATCATATTGCAGCAGTTAAGCAAATTTTTAGATGCCTAAAAGGAACTGCTGATATCTGCTTAAGATACACTTATAAGGATTCAGAACAGGACCTTGTGGGATACTCTGATGCTAATTGGGGACAAAATTTGGAAGACAGAAGATCCACCACAGGATACACCTTTCTTTACTGTAAAGGAGCAATTTCATGGAATTCAAGAAAGCAACCAACCATAGCACTTTCTACTACAGAGGCAGAGTATGTGGCAGCCTGTGAAGCTACAAAAGAAGCAATGTGGTTAAGAAAACTCTTTACAGATTTAAGCCTATGTCAAAAAACGCCTATTACTTTATTTCAAGACAATCAAGGATGTATACAATTAGGTAGAAATCCAACTTTTCATGCTAGAACCAAGCACATAGATATTAGACATCATTTCATACATGAAGCTATAGAGAATAACTTAGTTAGCTTAGTTTATTGTCCTACATATGAAATGATTGCAGACATATTTACCAAACAATTAGCTAGAGACAAGTTTGAATATCTTAGGTCAAAATTAGGACTAGTCAGTATGAGCATTTAGCTAAGTGGGAGTGTTGTAAAAATTCGTAATTCCACCTAAATACTCACCTAACTTAGTCACTTAGATCATCACCTTCAAATCCTAGAGAATACTGACCAAATTCCTTGTCGGGATTTACTTAGAATATTTTCACCAAAATACCAAGTACCCAGAACCTGAAAATTCTCAAAGTTGTCCAAACAGCCCCAAACTTTGCACACATGTTCTTGGGACCTTCCTTAACCTATTTGATGTGTCTGTAATGCCAAGACCATGTAAAAGTATAAATACTACTTTTACATTCAATAAATCATTAAGTGAAAACCACATAATCTACTTGTTCTCCCAAACACTTCCAATATCTCTAAGACTCTTACAACACTTGGGGCCTTCCTAAACCTATTCTATGTGTTTGCTATGCCAAGACCATGTAAAAGTATAAATACTGCTTTTACATTCAATAAATCATCAAGTGAAAACCTCTTAATCCACTAGTACTTCCAATCATTTCCAATATCCCCACAACCCTTACAACAGGCTATGAGCCCCAAGCTGTCACCCTGTGCAGTGTCTACTACTGCTACTTCCGGAATTTCTCCCCCTACTGAAAAGTTGCGTGGATCAAAACCCAAGTCTGGAAGGCAAAGCTGAAGATGCTGTTACAGGACAGTGGCCTTTAGGACATTGCCATTGGAGACAAATGCCCTCCAAAATACATAGCAGAGGAAGCCTCAGGGTTCTAGATGAAACAACAGAGTGCCTTTAACTGCATTTGCCTCTATCAAAAACAAATGTTATTACAATGCTTAAGAGCAAAAGCCACAGAGGATGCCTGGAAGGCATTATAATACACATACTGCTGTAGGAGTCTTGGAGATATTGGAAGTGATTGAGATGGCAAGTAGATTATATGGTTTTCACTTAATGATTTATTGAATGTAACAGTAGTATTCATACTTTTACATGGTCTTGGTATAACAAACATGTAGAGTAGGTTTAGAAAGGTCCAAAGAACATGTGTGCAATGTTTGGGGCTGTTTGGACAACTTTGAAAATTTTCATCTTCTGGGTAAATATTCTAAGTAAATCCCAACAAGGAATTTGGTCAGTATTCTCTAGGAGTTGAAGGTAGTAATCTAAGTGACTAAGTTAGGTGAATATTTAGGTGGAATTACATATTTTTACAATACTCCCACTTAGTTAAATGTTCATACTGACTAGTCCTAATTTTGACCTAAGATATTCAAACTTGTCTCTAGCTAATCATTTGGTAAATATGTCTGCAATCATTTCATATGTAGGACAATAAACTAAGCTAACTAAGTTATTCTCTATAGCTTCATGTATGAAATGATGTCTAATATCTATGTGCTTGGTTCTAGCATGAAAAGTTGGATTTCTATCTAATTGTGTACATCCTTGATTATCTTGAAATAAAGTAATAGGTGTTTTTTGACATAGGCCTAAATCTGTAAGAAGCTTTCTTAAACACATTGCTCCTTTTGTAGCTTCACAGGCTGCCACATACTCTGCCTCTGTAGTAGAAAGTGCTATGGTTGGTTGCTTTCTTGAATTCCATGAAATTGCTCCTTTACAGTAAAGAAAGGTGTATCCTGTGGTGGATCTTCTGACTTCCAAATTTTGTCCCCAATCAGCATCAGAGTATCCCATAGGATCCTGTTCTGAATCCTTATAAGTGTATCTTAAGCAGATATCAGCAGTTTCTTTTAGGTATCTAAAAACCTGCTTAACTGCTGAAATATGATCAGATCCATAGTTCTGATTATGTTGGCTGACAGCTCCCACTGAATATGAGATATCTGGGTGTGTTCCAAGCCTGATATACATCAGACTGCCAACCATAGATTGATAAGGAAAGTCAGGGCTTTCAGATGGCACCAAGCTCTCTTGATTTGGTTGAGTTTTGACCAAGTTAAGGCTTGTCTACATTGGGGTAGCTGCCAATTTACAGTCTTCCAGTTAGTACTTCTTTAGTATATCATGAATATACTTGGATTGGCTTAGGGTGATAGTCTGGGTATTTCTGTCTATAAAGAACTTAATCACTAAATAGTAACTGAGTTCTCCTAGATTGGACATTTTGAGCTCCTTAGATAGGCTGGATTTAGTCTCTTCCGATGTTACTAGGTTATTGGCAGCTATAATAAGATCATCCACATATAGAGCTAATAGAACTGGATTTGCTCTATCTGACTTATAGTATATACTGTAGTCAGCATTACTCCTTTTGAAACTTAAGGATTCCAAATAAGAATCTATCTTGCAATTCTAGGCTCTTGGTGATTGTCTGAGATCATACAGAGACTTTTTAAGCTTGCAGACCAAATGGGGGTTATCTTGGTCAGCAAACCCATCAAGCTGCTCCATAAACACATCCTCATCAAGTTCTTCACTCAAAAATGCAGCTTTTACATCCATTTGATGAATGAAAAACTTATATTTGGCTGCAATAGCCAATATTAATCTGATGGAATTAAACTTGGCTCCCAGTGCAGAGGTCTCAGTATAGTCAAGTCCTTTTGTTTGAGAGTATCCTTTGGCCACAAGTCTTGCTTTGTATCTTTCAATTGTACCATCAGCCTTGTATTTGGTCTCAAAGACCCTTCTGCATCCAATTGATTTTTGGTCAATTGGTAATTTGACAAAGTCCCAAGTTTGATTTTCCCTCAGGGCCTGATATTCCTCAGTCATTGTAGATATCAAAGACTTCATCTGATGGCTATCTAGGACCTCTTTCACAGTCTAGGGCTTGTTAATATGGACTGAATAAGCATAGGCTAAGTTTGTATCCTCATTGATATAGTAGTTTAGACTACTTCTTGTACAATTGGATCTCCGGGCATTCCTGGTCACTGCTTCAGGCTGAACCATGGTTGCAGAGCTCTCTGGAGTAAAAAACTTTCATTGCTTTGCTCTGACTCAATCCTGACAATTGGTGGACTTGAGATCAGATTTTTGTCATCATCTGATGTCATTTTTTGTGAAAAATTTGAGTTTTCATCAAGCAACACATTCCTGGACTTGATAAGCTTCTTTGCTTTGGTATTGTAGAGTCTGTATGCTTTACTCTCATTGCAATAGCCCAAAAATGTGCATTTTACGCTTTTTGGCTCACGTTTTGACAGATTTCTGGGCTGTTTCTTGGCATATGCTGTACACCTAAATATTCTTAACGTTCTGCACTTGGTATGTATCCATATCATGCTTCAAATGGAGTAGAATCACAACGTATTCTGTTATAAATCCTATTTTTAAGGCATACAGATGTGGAAACTGATTCCGCCCAAAAATCATAAGATAATTTTTGATCATGGATCATAGATCTTGCCATAACAATTACTGATCTGTTTGCATGTTTTGCTACCCCATTTTGCTGTGGGGAGTATGGTACAGTAGTCTCTTGCTTCATCCCATTAATTTTGCAGAAGTGGATGAGGAGTTTTGATGTATATTCTCCACCATTGTCAGAGTGTATTTTCTAGATTTTTTCACCAGTTTCTCCCTCCACCATGAATTCAAAGTCCCTGAGCTTAGACAGAGCTTCTTTCTTTCTCTCCATGTATTAGACCCATGTGCATCTTGCATAATCATCAATAAATGTGATTAGTACTTCATCCTGCCTAAGGATCAATCTTGTATAGGTCAACACAGATCTGAGTGAATTAGATATAACTTTTTCTTAGTATTGATTAATACAGAGCTCTTGAGTGGTTGTCTGGCTTGTTATCTAAGTATGCAGGCCTCACAGTGCTCCAAATTAGCTGGATGATCAATTTTTACTCCAGAAATTGGCTGATCTTTGATTGTTTTGTGCAAATAATCACATTGATGTGTCCAAATTTCCTGTGCTAGAGCATTGGTGCTTCTTCATTCAAGTTACTTATACTGGCTTCCAGATATGTATAAATATAATTCAACTTATACAGATTCTCATCTCTGAAACCCAAAGCAATATGAGCACCATTTTGATCAGTAATCCTGCATCCAGAATTGTCAAAGTTGATACTGAGTCCTTCTGTTGTGGCCTTGCTTACAGAAAGTAGGCTCCTGGCTATTTCTGGTGTATAGGATACTTCTTTAAAGGTCATTGCATGGCCTCCTTCACTGCTTCTAAGGTTTACTTGGATAGTTCCTTCTCCCACTGTACCAAGTGTTCTATTATCACCCATGGAAGCCTTCTTGACTAGAATTTCTTGATATTGGGTAAAAAGTTCTTTTTGGTGTGTAAAGTGTTGAGATGCTCAAGAGTCAGTATACCATGTCTGAGAATCCTTGTTTGTGGTCATACTTAGTGCAGATATGAATAGTCTGTTTTCAGTTATTGCAGCATTTCCATATTCAGGCTTTTTTTGCTGATTATCTGTCTTTTTGAGACACCAGTCTGATGTGTGACCTTTCCTTATGCAGTAGTTGCAAAACAGGTTGCTGCTTCCTTTGTAAGGTCTTGGGTACCTCCTTTGTTGGTTATCATTGCTTATTAAAGCATTTTCTTCTTCCTTCTTATTGGTGCTTGATTTTCTTGATTCTTCATCCAGGAGCCTTCCATATATGTAATTTAAGGTCAAATCTTTAATTCTAGACTCTAGGGCTGATACATGGCCCTGAGGCTCATCTGCCAGGCTATTCAGGATGGTTACTATCACATCCTCATCAGTTGCTGGTATGCCCACAGATTCCATCTCATCTACCAGCAGGGTAAATCTATTAGCTAGAATTTTCATTTCTTCTACTGGTTGCATCTTTGTAGTAAAGAATTTTTGACTAAGATACATTTTCTTGGCAGCTGAACATGACTGGTAGGTATCATCTAATGCCTTGCAGGCATTCTTTGCCATTTTGCTCTTGAGCACTTTATTAGCTATTTCTCTATAGTATTAAGGCAAATGCAATCAAAGGCACTTTGTTCTTTCTTCTGGTGCCTTGAGGATTCCTCTCCCACACTTTGAGGAGGGTATTTGTCTCTCATGACAATATCCCAAAGGCCTCTCTCTTGTAGCAGCATCTTCATCTTGATCTTGCACACTTGGTAGTTAGATCCATTCAATTTTTCAGCAGAGGGAAAAATGTCAGTAGTAGCAGTAGTAGACATTGCAGTGAGTGACAGCTTGGGGCTCCTATGTTATGATCTGCCGCTTGAATGTTTAAGTTAGATCAGTTTTTAGTCAAATCAATTAGTATATGTTTAGGTTATCAGTATATCAGTATTATCTATGAAATCAGTAGCATTAGTCAGCAAATGAATCAGCAGATCCTTATCAGACAGAAATAGATATATTAAGTAGGATCTTATTGGGTGATGATGATGCAATCAAATGAGTCATCAGCCACAACCTACATTAGGAAATACAATTAGTCAGCAATTGATCTGGCAAAATGTATATAAGGAGCTGCTGGAACCTCAATAAAAATCAGTTCAAGTTTTAGTAAATACAATACTAGCTAAACTCCCTATTCCTCTACAACTCTTATACCAAGACTTGTAACACCTAAACTGTTGGCAGAGTCTTGGAGATATTGGAAGTTATTGGGAGAACAAGTAGATTATGTAGATGTCACATAATGATTTATTAACTGTTGAAGTAGCATTTGTACTTTTACATGGTCTTGGCATAACAAGCATGTATAGTTGGTTTAGAAAGGTCCAAAGAACATGTGTGCAAAGTTTGGGGCTGTTTGAGCAACTTATCTAATTTTCATGCTCTGGGTAGCTGATATCTTGGTGAGAATATTCCAAATAAATCCCAACAAGGATTTTGGTCAGTATTCTCCAGGGTTAGGAGGTAATGATCTAAGTGACCAAGTTAGGAGAATACTCAAGTGTCATTATTCACTTTTACAACAATTTGGAGAATGGGTAGATTATGTGGTTTTCACTTAATGATAAATTAAATGTTAAAGTAGCATTTATTAGGCTATATGGTCCTGGTATAATAAGCAGGTAGAAAGGTCTAGGTAGGTCCCAAGACTATGTATGCAAGGTTTGGGGCTACTTGGACAACTTATCAATTTTCATATTCTGAGTTCCTAATACTTAGGTGAAAATATTCCAGTAAATCCCAACAAGAAATTTGGTCAGTATTCTGTAGGGTTTGAAGATAATGATCCAAGTGACCAAGTTAGGTGAGTATTTATGCGGAATTACAAATTTTTACAACAAACAGTGCCCAAAATGCTTTGTGTATTAGCAATCAGAATTTATACCAGTTGATTAATATCCCATAAAATCTGGAAGCCAATATAGGTAACTCAATTGAAGAAACACCAATGCTTTGGTGCAGAGGATTTCCACATATTAGTTTTGATATTATGGACAAAGAGATTAAGGATAAGCTAGTTTCTGGAGTACATATTGATAACCCAGGGAATTTTGAGAAATGTGAAGCCAATGTATATGGGAAACAAGCCAGACAACTGTTCAGGTGCTCTGCATAGATCAAAATCAAGATAAATTGGATCTAATTCTCTCAAGTTTGTGTGTACCTATGCAAAATATATCCTCAGGCAGGATGAAGTAGACTTTTTACATTGTAACATGATAGGGCATGCAGAACAATCTGCAGTGATTAAGAACAATCAGGTGTAAGGCTGTAGCTACCAGTGGGCAGGATTGATCTTGGACAATTTTGAATTATGTGGGACAATCTTGCACACTATGGCACAATCTGATGCGATGAGGTTGGCACAGATGATTGTGCCATCTTGTAATGTTTGCATTGCATGCACAATGGATATCTCTATCATGGTAGGTAAAATCTAATATTTGGATATATCCCTTCAATGTAAATGAAAATAAATTCATATCACACTATATAACACACTCACACTTACCATTGGTTACCATTGCCCCAATTGGATGGAATGTCAGTGATTGATCTAAAAGTATCCTGAAGCTGTGAGACCCCAGTAGGTTCATTGACCAATACACAGGCTCCTGATTTGTCTTCAAACATGCTATTTTGGCTACTGAGCAAGTAAATCCCTGACTTTAGTGATTGGACAAGGTGTTATATCTATCACACAACCAATTGCAAATAAAAATAGGTGTTACAGATGAGGCATGAGTAAGTAAGGTGTTTATTTATAGGGGTTCTGTCTCAAAGTGAGACAACCTTGATATCACTGATATCAAAATTTAGTGATCATTGCCTTGTGATTGCTGTGCCTCAACATGCAAATACTTGGCCAATTTTGATATGTTAGAGGATCTAGTACCCTAATTGGATTTTCCCTAACCCAAGAATAACTAATCCTAGTTATGGTCTATCTTATCCCACCTCTGAGTGTATATAGTCAATTACTTGGCCACTTTGGAACTGACACACTTCTGAAGAAGAAACACTCTGAAGGATATCAATAGCCAAATATTAAGGCTGACTGCCAAGAATTTGTCAAGTTTTGCAGAGAATGCCAACTTTACAATCACTATGAGAAATAATTGTGATGATTTTGTTAAAAGGCCTTCACAAATTTAAGGTCCCATGACTACAAGGTATTGTTCCATCAGGAGACCTTGCTAAGACTGTCAAAAAGTAATAACACCCCAGATTCCACAAATTACTTGATAAAATTTTTCATACAATGATACAGCAGTGTCTTTTGATTGGTTTTCTGCCAGTTCTCTCACTTTCTGATCCTGGACACTTAATCACCTCCTATATTTGTGTACATTGGTTGGTATTGGCACTTTTTCACACTCATTACTTCCTGACTCAACTGTTTCTGTTACTTTTCATGCTTACATTTGATTTATTTCTGTTGCAGCTTCATATGTGACTCAATTGCCAATAGAATTGACCTATAAAGTCCCTACACCCTGCACTAACATTGAGACCAACCCCACACTCAACAAGTTACTCCATTAAGATCCACCACTCAGTAAGTATTTCTGCTGTAACACTATGTTTCCATGACTTTACAGGGAACCTTACAGCTTTATGCCACTGTTCATTCACTGGTTTCCATACATTGTAGTGGGGTCACAGTGACACCCATTTATAGATGTGCTCATTCCCCTATTTTGTACTTCCCTATTTTTCTGCTACCCTTATATTGGTTTTATCCCATTTGTCTTACTCAATCAGTACTATTTCATAGGCTGGCTGACTATCAAACCTGCTTACCTTATTGCATAAGTTCTCCCTCACTTTATGTAAGATCACTTCATATAAGTGCATCTATATTAGGCAGGTACCTGAGTCAGTATCTATAGCACATGACCAAACAGTGTCACCATCCCTACCACTTTCATACCATATATGGTAACACTAGGTCACACAGGTTGCAAAATACTGATTCCTGATTGCTTGGGTGTGCTACACCTCTTAGGACCTTCCAGCACTTACTCAGAACATTCTTAGCTCATTCTGATGTCATTGAAGTTTCTATTTGACCTCTGGAACCTTCTGGATCACCATGATTAGTGATCACTTTGCCAGTGAGAAAAGTTTGTAAGTGAAGCAATCTCTCCACAATAAATCATCACTCCTTTTATCAATATACCAACTTGTTGATTAATGTAATCACTGCTATCTGCTGCTACCGAAGCTTCCAGTCCCAGACCACAGGACACTCCCAAGAAACTATGCTGACAGCCAACTGACCTTGGAGGCACTACCAGTGAGGGATACTCAGAGTAGGTATCTTTTATTGTATTTGATTCTTTCCCAAGTTTGTTCTTGTACAGGCAAAGATACTTTTGTGTCTTTATAACTATTGAACACATCTGCATTCTTATCAAGTCCCTGCTGGTGAAGTTTACAGTTGTTTTGACTTTGGAAGCTTTAGTACAATGTCAACTCAAAGAATGCTGAACCCAGCACATACTTTGTTAAGATGCCAACTAATTTGGGACTGTAGCTCAACAGTTTTCCTTGACAAGCTTATGGCTTTATTCCACATCGCATTAAATTAGAGTCCAAACCCAAGTATTCCTAGCAAGCTTTTGCCAGAGGTTATTGTGCCCAGTGAACACCCCACACACAAAATACTTGAAAAGTGTTTGACATATTTCTCCCTTGGACTTATACACCACCACATCCTCCTGGACTTTAACCAGCACTGCAAGGTCTAATATCTCATCTACCAGTCTTTGCAATAAGTCCTTGCAATATTCAAGGGAGCTTTCTTGAGCACTGCGTTTAAAGAGGCACAACCACCTCTTGGTGTGCCTATTAATGATCCAAAATTTCACTGAAGGCATTGTGATAACCTTTTGAGCTCTTGACATTGCTACTTTGTCTTTCAGTAGGATCTCCACTCTGTCTAAAATGGAGGACATGGAGGCTGTGGTAGACATAATGCCTTTTACTGCAAACTCATCTACCTCACTGGAGTGTAGCTCAACTAGTTGTGCTTCCAACTCTTGTGAAAACAGATGTGCTCTTGTTGGTAATTCTTCTTGGCTATGATGGGATTCAGCCAGCTCCAGGCTTAAGGCATAAACTGATGAGAAGTGCAGCTTTTTTGTTATGCTTACCTGCCTCTGGCTTTATAGACTTTTATCTTTTATCATTTCCTTTATTGTTGCAAGGTATTTCACTGCTGCTTTGTTTGAGTGCTGCTTACAGTGAACTACATTTTCTCCTTGATAAATAGTGCTCCAATGCATCTGGTTTGACCAGCTTGTCTCTTGCTGGCACCTTGCAGGAAACCTAATACTACTTTCCTGCTTGTTTCAAGCTCTCAGCCCATGCTGTGATGGGCTCCTGAGGTAGCCACTTGCTTTTATCACTGCCAGGTCCTTCACTGCTACTGTGACTGAGTGCTTCTTGAATAGAACTATGCATTTTCCTTGGTAAATGATGTGCGGGTGCATCCATGTCTGCCTGCTTTTCCCTTATTGGCACTCTTCCAGCTACCTGGTGTCTCTTTGACACTTGTTTAGAGGGCCCTCCTTGCAATGGGCTTATGAGGAAGCCACTGGTTTTTATCCATTGTACCCTTGTTCTTCTGCCTTTGATAGTTTCTGCTATTCTTGAGATACTATCTTAGCATACCAATGGTGGCCTAAAATCCATTTGCTTGTTTGAGTACAGGATAATGATCATGGAGCAAGTCATGTGTATTTTGCTTGGCCTTGAGTTCCCAATGGCCTCATGGTATACTGGTCTTGAAGTGCTGGTGTACTAGGCTTCTAACTGCCACTTGAATATTAACCCACTCTTCATCATTGCACTCAACAGCTTCACAAATCTTTAATGTCATTTGGTTATTAGGCTTCAGACTTGTATGTTGGATAGTCCCCCATAGCACCAGCCTGTTTATAGTGCCAGATTGATCTGGCACTCTATGTCACCATCTGGCACTCAAATTTCTACCATTAGCCAGTGGTAGAATACTGTGACTGGTACTTTTACTCAATCTTACCTATGTTGCTCAGAACAGTGCTTTTCTTGCTTTGTTTACTCCTCATAATGCTCCATACACATTTCTCTCAGTGGATGTCTTCTTGTAGGAATATACTGTGCATTAATAAGTATCTTAGCTATTGTAACTATTCTGCTGCTTTCTCCTATATATGACTTGCAACTGTATTTACCTCTCTATGAAAAATTATTGAGATGATCCCATCAAAAGGCCGTCACAAAGTTAATGTCCCATGTTTGAGAGGTACTGATCTTGTCAGGACTCCGTCCAGAGACCGTTGAAAAATAATTGCACCCCAGATTTCACAAAAAACTTTGTCAAAATTTTTCATCACAACAATGTATAAGTGGCTTTTGATTGGTTCCCTGCCAATTTGTTCACTTTCTGATCCCAGACACTCCATTGCCTCCTACATTTGTGTGAATTGATTGGCTATTGCCTCTTTTTCACACTCCTTACTTCCTGACTCAACCATTTCTCTTACTTTTCATGCGTACAAATTGATTTATTTCCATTGAAACTGCAGTTGTACCTCAATTGCCAATTGTATTGACCTATACAAGTCTCTCTACCCTACACTAACATTAAGCCCAACCCCACACTCAACAAGTAACTCCATTAAAATCCACAACTCAATAAGTATTTTTTCTAGTATTTCTGCTGTGATGCTCTGGTTCCACAACTTTGGTGGGAACCCAACAGCTTTATGCCACTGTTCATTCACTGGTTCCCACATGTCCTGGTCTTCAGCCGGCACTGCAAAGTCTAGCTCCTCATCTGCCAGTCTTTGCAATAAATCCTTGCAATATTCCAGTGCATTTTCTTGAGCACTGCTTGTGAAGAAGTGCTGCAACCTCTTGGTGCGCCTATTAATGTTCCAAAACTCCACTGAAGGCATTGTGATAGTCTTTCAAGCTCTTAACGTTGTAGCCTTGTCTGTCAGTGGGATCTCCACTCTGTCAACAATGGAGGCTGTGGTAGACATATTGCCTTTTTCAGCAAACTCATCTACCGTGCTGGAGTGTAGCTCAAGTGGCTGCGCTTCCAACTCTTGTGAAAACAGCTGTTTTCTGGTTGGTAATTCTTCTTGGCTATGATGGGATTCAGTCTGTTCCTGGCTTGTGGCGTTAATTGGCAAGAACTGCAGTTTTTTTTGCATGCCTCCCTGTCTCAGGCTTGGGTAGACATTTTTCCCTTCACCTCTTCCTTTATCACTGCCAGGTCTTTCACTGCTACTCTGTCTGGGTGCTTCTTGTAAAGAATTACATTTTCTCCCGGATAAATTCTGCTCTGATGCATCTGTTTTGGCCTGCTTGTCCCTTGCTGGCACTCTTCTGGCAACCTGACATTTCTTTTCAGTGTGTTTTGAGCTCTCAACCGTAGTTGTGATGGGTTCCTGTAAAAGCAGCAGGTTTTTATCACTGCCAGGTCCTTCACTGCTACTTTGACTGGGTGCTTCTTGGGTGGTACTACGCATTTTCCTTGAAAAATGTTGTGCTGGTGCATCCATGTCTGCCTACTTGTCCTTAATTGGCACTCTTCCAGCAGCCTGATGTCTCTTTGACGCTTGTCTGGAGCTTTTGGCCCTGCTTGTAATGGGCTCTTGAGGAAGCTGCTGGTTTTTAGCCATGGCACCCTTGTTCTTCCGCCTTTGATAGTTTCTGCTATTCTTAAGATACTTTCTTGGCATACCAATGTTGGCCCAAAATCCATTTGCCCACTTGAATCCAGGATAATGCTCATGGAACAAGTCAAGTGCATTCTGCTTGGCCTTGAGTTCCTGATGGTCCCATGGTATGCCGGCTTTAAGGTGATGGTGTGCTAGACTTCTGACAGCCTCTTGTATATTAGCCCACTCTTCATTATTGCACTCAACGGCTTCACGGATCTTCAATGTCTTTTGATATTTAGGCTTTGGTATAAACACCACATTGTCTCCCTCCCATGCGGTGATAGGTTTTTCTGTGGGCTTTATCTTTGGGCACTGTTGTTGTGCTTCAAAGACTGTACAGTGTTCCTCTGCTGTTACATTGGGAAATGGCTCAATTCCTGGCTGTGACATTGAGCTACTTGAGTTCCTTCTTTGCAGCAAAGATACTGCTTTCCCTACCTGGGATATTGATTGCTCTACACATATTACCCACTCATCCTGTTTCTGGACTACTTGCTGATTTCTCTGGGACATTGCATCTATCCTATCAGCCACTGCACCTAATTGCTTCATTAATGCTTTGGTATGAGCTGACAACATACTTGCTAATACAGATGGTGGTGATGTTATCATGGCCACTTGCTGATCTTCAACAGAGGGTACTGCATTTGCTACAATCTCATCTGCCTGAGCATAACAGTCAGCCTGTGGCTCCGCAGAGGTTCTCAATTGCCTACTTGACTGAGAGCCTGAGGAGTCCGCATTATTACCTTCAATGGGCACACTATCCACAGGGCCTTTTTTGGATGTAGCCCCACTTATTGCACTGAATGTCAAAGCAAGCTGTTGTCCAACCATTCTTCTGTTGCTGTCAGCGGTGGGGTTTGGTTGAGAACCAGATGACTTTGCTTTATTTTTTGGCGGCATATATATGGAAGTGAGTCAAATCAAAGGGGAAATAGTGTTACATATATGTGTGTATGTGGTGCCACAACTTTATTTATAATGCTTACTATGGCAGGTCATCATTGAATCTTACATTCATGTACGTGCAATGTATCAAATACAAGACTGTCTTAAGTTCACATGAGTATTGACCAAAAAGTGATATAATAGCGTTATGTAGTTGAAGGTCAAACTGTTTGCCCCATGGACAAGACTACTTTGACTCAACACTGTAAGAGAAGAGAAAAAAGACCATGTGGCCATGGTGGCAAGACTCTCAGCCATGAAGCACATAGACAGCACAGGAAGTATAACAAGGATCATGGCCAGTGGTTTGCCACCCAAGTCATATTTGACCATTCATTGGTCACTACTGTACCAACATTATCTTGCCGGCCAGTTGATACTTCTATATTAGCACCTGGCCATCTTTGTCACCTTGCGCAAACTGAGTCAGGTGAGTTTGTGATGCCTTTAGGCTCACCTCAGCCTTCTGAATATGGCACGCAGAGTGATAGCTCTGACAAAGATGGTTCACTGATGGATTTTGAGCCTATCTCCCCTAACAACAGTACCATGTATGAGCCCGGTCAAATCCCTATATGCAATGACACAAAACCTGCTGAGACAAATACCAAGGATACTTTATAGAGCCAAGTGAGCCCAGTAATCCATCCACTGGTGAATGATGTGATGTTGTGGCTAGAGAAGTGGCACATTTCCACTAATATCAGTAATGGGGGCTTTGAGGATTTATTACTACTTCTTGCCAAAATCATACCAGGATGCAACTTACCATGTACATGGTACAAGTGGACAACCGTCATGCAGCTGGCAACATATGATCCAGAGACTGTCCTGATTCCAGAATGTGTGAGCAGTTGCATGGCATTCACATCCAAAAATGCTACCATTGCAACATGTCCAAATTGTCAAGAATCCACCACCATTGAGGGAAAACATTGTTCACACTCCGGATATATTCCTGTAATACCCCATCTGAGGAAGCTGATGCAGTCCAACAAATATTGCAAAGCTATACAGTACCGCACTCAGTATTAATCAAGCGCAAACATATCCAGTAGACTTGTTCCATTGTACTCTGCCAGGGCACGCGGTGCAATCTGCGGTTGTAAAGAACAATTGGGCGCAATATTATAGCTACCAGAAGGCAGGATTGTTCTTGGACAATTTTGCACTATGCGGGATGATCTTGCACACTATGGCACAATCTGACACAATGAGGTTGGCACGGATGATTGCGCCAACTTGTAATGTTTGCATCACGTGCACAATTGGATACCACTATTATGGCAGGTAAAATCCGGTATTTGGATATGTTACTTTAATGTAAATGGAAATAAATGTGTATCACACTATAAACTACACTGATACTTACCATTTTGGTTACCCTCGCTCCAATTGAACAGTATCTCAGTGGTTAATTGGTCCAAAAGTATCCTGAAGCTGGCAGCCCCCAATTGGCTCATTGACTCCTAAAAAAGCTACCTGATTTGCCATCAAATATCCCATTTTGCCCATTGAGCAAGTAAATCCCTGATCCTAGTGAATGGACAAGGTGTCATAGCTAGCACGCAAGCAATTGTGTAGGTGCAAAACAGATCCAATAGCTGCACTGGTATTACAGATGACGTATATATATACAGGGTGTTTATTTATAGGGGTTCTGTCTCAAATGTGAGATGAGCTTGATATTACTTATATCAAAAATTTGATGATCACTGATATGCAATGGCTCAATTTGGATTGCAAAAAAAATGGGTTGTTGGGATCATTACAAATATGAGCAATTCAAAGCAATTGCATCATCTTCTCCTGGGTTTTTTTCTCACAGGGATTACTACTGAAGCATTTGGTAGTGACTCACTTTGCACACCTATACTACTTCCTGGCTGACTATCATCTTGGCTACTTGTGTATTTGTAGTCAGTATTTTGCCTCCTAGTTGATGAGTGCAATGCTGCAGCTTGGCCACGCTGAATTGCTCCAACTGAACCAACTGAACCTGCCTATAGTGCCATGTGCTGACGCTGTAGTGGGGTGACAGTGCCACGCGCTGACGCTGTAGTGGGGTGACAGTGACACCCACTGACAGATGTGCTCATTCCTATATTTTGTACTTCCCTATTTCTCTACTACACATCTTTTAGTTTTATGCCATTTGTCTTACCCAATCAGTACTATCCCATAAGCCGGTTGACTATCACACCTGCTTACCTTATTGCATAAGTTACCCCTCACTTTATGTAAGATTACTAGCTATAAGTACTTCTATATTAGGCAAGTACCCGCGCCAGTATCCGTGACACATGATCAACCCATGTCACCATCCCTACCATTTCCATACCATATATGGTATCCCCATGTTACACAGGTTTCAGAATACTGATTCCTGATTGGTTGGATGTGCTGTGCCTCTTAGAACCTTCCGGCACCTACTTAGAACATTCTTAGGTCATTCTGATGTCATTAAGATTTCTATTGATATCCGGAACCTTCTGGAACACCATGATTAGTAATCACTTAGCCAGTAAGAAAAGTATATAAGGGAGGCTATCCCTCAACAATAAATCATCATCCCTTTTATCAATATACCAACTTGTTGATTAGTGTGATCACTGCTACCTGCTGCTACCTGAACTTCCAACCCCAGACCACAGGACACCCCCAGGAAACCGTGCTGCCAGCCAACTGACCTTGGAGGCACTACTTGAGAGGAATACTCAGAGTAGGTATCTTTTATTATATTTGATTCTTTCCCAAGTTTGTTCTTGTACAGGCAAAGATACTTTTCTGTCTTTGTAACTATTGACCACAGCTGCATTCTTATCAAGTCCCTGCTGGTGGAGTTTACAGTTGTTTTGACTTTGGAAGCTTTAGTACAATGTCATCTCAGAGGACGCTGAACCCAGCACATACTTTTGTTAAGATGCCAACTAAGTTGGGGATTGTAGCTCAATAGTTTTCCCTTGACAAGCTTGTGGCTTTATTCCCCTTCACATTAGATTAGAGACAGAACCCAAGTATTCCTAGCAAGCTTTTGCCAGAGGTTATTGCACCCAGTGAGCACCCCACACACAAAACACTTGAGAAGTGTTGGACGTATCTCTCCCTTGGACTTATACACCACCACAACGCATTCTTTTACTTGCCAAGGGCTCCAGTGGTTGAGGCACTTCATTTTGGTCATCATCAGTCAGTTCACCAGAAGTAACTTGCTGATAGTCAGGCAAAACAGCACACACAGGCGCGCCTTGACACGTTGAGATGGCCCTTGGCTGAGCTTGATGTGACGCTGCATGTTGATGCGACTTGGTCCACTCCAATGGACTTGTGTCTAAATGAGCAGTTTGGTGAGTTCTTGTAGTTTTGCTCTGAAGCGTACGTGTTGACTCAATGTGGGGCGTTCTGGTGAAGGGTATTGGTGTGGTCTGGACTGACATGCGCTAGCACGCTGTGGTTGCAAGAGATGGTAGGGTATCCAGCAAGGTGTGCTGGCGCAATCTGGACAATGTTGCTCACGGGCTGTAGTTTTCCTCCTGAAGCGCACCATCTGATTCCTCAAGGTATTCACTTACCCTTTGTCTGATACTTTGGAGCTGTTGCCTGGATGAGTCCTGTGTATATTGCTCTTGGAAGCCACTTAGCTCTACTAACATATCACGTAGTACATTAGTCATTTGAGGCAAAAACTCATTCAAACTCTCTTTGGTTCCCAAAGTTGAGGCATGAATGGACACATCCGGCCTGTACTGTGCAAGTTGCGCACAAAATTGTTCCTGCGCGGCTTCTTTGTCAAATCCCCTCACTCTCAGTTCATTCTTGATTTCAATACTTGTCTTGCATATATCTTCTTACATACATTGGCTGGCATCTTGATGTAGAACTCATGTCACAGCTTTCAACTCAAATTCTTCCATCTTTGTCAACTCTCTGAGATATCTAGTTCTGCTAGATTAATCAGTAGTGCCCAAATATCTGTACAAAGGCTCATCATAGACACTTGGGCCATACTAAAATCATTTGGCAAGAACTCAAACAGATCCAACATCAACTTTTCCGGTCCAGACCGTGCTTGTGAGCTGGGGGATGGGTTTTGTCTGGGTTGTACTAAAGATGAGTTGAGGCTTGGTGTGGGGACCATAACAACGGATTTGGATACTTATACAGCAGTACATTGGCATCAAACTGGTCTTATATGAAATATATATGAAAACTAATGTGATTGTTGAATTTTCCATATATTATGCATGATGCATCTCAGATCACGTTGACACGGATCAGATCACATCAATTGCAGATTTCCTATTTGATTATAGACCTATGATTAAAGCATCAATAAAAGTACCAAGGCATTGTTTGCGGATGATTTTTGCAACATAATGATGGGATACCTGGCAATTGATGGAGATTTAACCATAATGTATTAAAAATCAGATAAATAACGCAGATGGCACCGAATCAATTCAAACCGCCTCCATACAATCATCCACCAATTTTAATATGACTTACTCATCTGAATGCTCTTTTCTCATCAATCCCATCACTACCACTGGATTTCCTTTTGGCACACTACAGGAGACCTATTCCAAGTACTGTGGACCATCAACCCAAATCTACTCAAGGAGATCCCTTGTTAAGCTTCTCTGCTATTACAAGAACTATTGCCCTACAAGATTTCATCCCACCATCCATGGCAACAAAAGTCCTAGAAGCTTTCATTCCCAGCTGACAGCAATGGCAAACCACTTTGCAGCGGGTATGAATGACTTAGAGCAAGCTTGGAATACTAGGTTCAGAAGCTCTAATAGACTTCCATATCCCAGAGTGTTCAGCAACAGGTTCCATATCAGCAGTATATTGGATACCTTCCCAGTGAGGATTAACAGACCTTCTAGAGGGCAGAGGCACTTTTATTCTGGCAAGTACAAGGCACACTGTGTGAAGTTTCAAGTACTGTCTGACATTGAGGGTAACATCATAACTTAGTGGGCCATTTGCGGGAATTAGGCTTGACAAAGCACTCTGGGTAGAGAATCATCCTGAATTCAGTAAAGGGGAGAAATGTAGGGCAGACTTAGCCTATAGGAGAGGATTGTCAGAAATTAGGATGTATTACAGCTTATAGGAAGCCAAGGAATGGCGTGCTTAGCAGGAAGCAGAAGCTCTACAATGAGATATTTAATCATTTCAGAGTGAGGGTAGAGCACACATTTGGATATCTGAAGAGATCCAGCATATTGGCAGGTAAATACAGAGGAAAGTCATATATAGGAGAAAACAGCAGAATAGGTAAAATAGTTAAGATACTAGACTTGTTCCATTAGATTGTGCCACATTGAGCCATGAGCACCAAATGATACCATAGTGTGCCAGGGAGGCCAAATAAACATATACTTGGCCACAAAGTGTAAACATATCTCTGCATCTTCATGCAAATCAGCCCCTCTGTTTCACCCATAGTGTTGTAGAAAATCCATTTTTTGACCTTTTTTTTTGGTCAATGTTGTGCAGGATGTGTAAGAGCACCAAAGAACTGAAGACATGCATCAGGTACTCAATACCTATGGCACTCTGAATCTAGCCCATGTGGCTTGTAATATATCACAAATATGCATGGCACTATCTTAGTCCACTGGTACTATCTGGCACTATAAGTGCTTTGTATAGATCTTACTTTAGGGCTAATAATCAAATATAGTGCCAGATAGTACCAGTGGACTAAGATAGTGCCATGCATATTTGTGATATATTACAAGCCACATGGGCTAGATTCAGAGTGCCATAGGTATTGAGTACCTGATGCATGTCTTCAGTTCTTTGGTGCTCTTACACATCCTGCACAACATTGACCAAAAAAAAAGGTCAAAAAATGGATTTTCTCCTGTGTCATAGGTGAAACACAGGGGCTGCTTTGCATGAAGATGCATAGCTATGTTTCACACTCTGTGGCTAAGTATAGGTTCATTTGGCCTCCCTGGCACACTATGGCATCATTTGGCACTCATGGCTCAATGTGGCACTATCCAATGGAACAAGTCTACTTATTTATGCACAGTATGTTCATACAAGAAAACATCCACTGAGAGATATGTGTCTGGAGCATTATGAAGAGTAAATAAAGCAAGGACAGCACTATTCTGAGCAACATAGTAAGATTGAGTAAAATTACCAGTAACTGTACCATACCACTGGCATCATGGTATATATTATTGTGCCAGATAGTGCTGTAGAGTGCCAGATTGATCTGGCACCATAAACAGGCTGGCACTATGTGGCACTATCCAATGGAACAAGTCTAATTTATTTGATGGCAAACATTACAAACAGCTCAGAAACAAGGGCTACTTTGAAGGTATGTATGACCATGCCTTTGCTTTAGCACTTGATGGATTCTCACTAAACAAGTACTCTACCAGCAAATCCTGCTGGCCACTAATTCTCATCAATCTGAATCTGCTGCCCATCTTACAGCATCAGAGCAATAATCTGATGGTAGTCTCACTGGTATCTTGGTCTAAATCACCATCAAACCTGGATAGCTACCTGTATCCATTGCTGAATGAATTTTGTATGCTTTCCAGCGGGATAACAATGAATGGCCATCATGTAAAAGCGCATATTATTATCTGCATTGGAGATACCCCAGCCATCAGCAAGATAGCAGGTTTTTCCAGGCACAATGGACAGTATTGCTGTCAAATGTGTGAGATCCAGTAGAATTACTCCATAACTCACACACATTATTATTACCCAAACACCAGCACTAAGAACATCATCTTTCCACAGAGAGAACAAACAGAAGTAAGCATGCAATTGCAGCAAAGTTGGCAAGCTATAAGCCATTGGCCAGAATAAGGAATCAATTGGAAACCAGAGATACTTAAGATAGAGGGTATCCGTTGGAGCAAAAGCGTTCCACTGGGAGCAATGCATTTGCTTTTCAATAATATCCCTATATTGATGACCAAGTTGTACATGGGGCATTTCAAGCTAAATGAGCCCTTTGAGATACTGGAGAAATTTGAAAAAATTGGCAAGATATTGCAGAGTATCTGCTACCCTAAGTACTTCTCACAGGCTCCAATTAATATTCATACGCATATGCAACAATACAAATGCAAAGACTGGATGGACTGGATATGTATTTATTCAAGTGGTGTTCTGAAGCCATTTTTACCAAGAGTACATTGGAAGCATTGGGAGTCATATATGGACATTGTAGGAATATTTATCCAGAAGCAGATCACCAGTGCCAACTTGACGCATCTACAGCTGTTGTGTGAGGAGTTTGTGATGGGATTTGAGTGGCTATACTACAAACATAAAGCTGAACATGTAGATCTCTGCCGCTACTGTATCCATTCTCTACTCCATCTTGCACTGTGTGTGGAAGATAATGGACCTTGCTTCACCTTTTGGGAGTTTCCTATGGAGCAGATGTGTGGGGAGATAGGAAGACAAGTCAAGTTGCAGGTACTACCATATCCCAATCTCATCAAGAATATTACCTTCAAGTCCATCATCAATGTGATGAGTTGGCACATGGAGGACAGCCAGAAAGAGTTGGAAAATACTGAGGACAAATGTGCTCATGGAGACACCTATGCCTATGGCATTAAGAAGCTAAGCAGCCCCAATGCATGGGTAATCAGTTAAGTAATGCAAAGTTGGGTTGGGTGCAACAAGCAACTAATTTTTATCAGGAAAACTCCATCAAGATATGCCGGATTTCTTGTGGTCACAAGCCAACTTCTACACCATTCAATACGGAATTCACACAAACAAAAGTCAGAGCGCACCTATAAGGGGGACTAGAATCCAGCAGGGAGAAGGAATATATTGGCTAAATACCAAGAAGTTCTTTGCCAAAATTCAGGATGTATTCATGGCAGAAGTGGCAACAACCAATCATATGTTTGCAAGATGTATATGCTACCAGCAGTACAAGGTATATGGCAACTTTGCATGTATCACACTAAAAAGCCGTAAAGTTGAGGTGATAGAAGTATGTCAATTGTGGCAGGTGTGCGCGTTTGTAGAGGTTAGTAAGCAGGAGGCCATATTTTTTTTTGATTCAAACTACATGTGGAATACCCAAGGTAGTAGTGGGTAAGCAAATAAAGAAAGGTGATTCTACAGTGGAATATATGAATTGCACAAGGGGAGGTAGAAAAGGGAAAACCATTTGGTAAATTGGTATGGTAGCATTATACAGAACCAGCAGCAGGCCATCATACTGCCAAGAAAAAGCCATCAGAGTCTTGCTGTGAGGCCATCAAAATACCGTCAAGTTTCTTGCCATATAAGGCAATTGGAAGTCCTGGCCAACTGGATCCACTTAGAATAGCAATAGAGCACTGAAAGACCGCAACAATAACATGCAAATATTGTCAGAGCACCAATCAAAAGTTGTCAAGTTTTATCCCTTTAGCTGTAAAATTTGCAAAACACCATCATGATCTTGTTATAAGATTGTCAGGAGGGTCACTAATTCCAAGCTGCTGTTGTTGTGATGGTCTCTGACCGGGGGGGTCTTTAGACCTAATGGGGTGTCTAAAGGGGTGACTTTAAAGTAAAGGGGCTTCTTGCAGTGGTCTCTAAAGTGGACTATACACTAAAGAGGTGCCTAAAGGGGCTTCTTTAGAGTAATAGGGCTTCTTAAAGGGGTCTCTAAAGGGGACTTTTCTGACAGAAAAGTGATAGTGCTCTTGTAGAACTTAGAGTGAATTCTTGTGAGATTTGCAGTCTCTTTACTGCTGTAGTACCAATCAAAGTCAGAATACTCAACAATACAAGTGATTCAGGAGAGGTCTTATGACCTTTAAACTTGTCATTGCTGGCTCTCCTTATTTTTCAGCTGGGGAAGTCATATACATGCAATTTATGAAGGATCAAAGTGTTTGAGCAATTGCGCAAGCAATACACATGATATGAAGCCAAATTTTGCAGTGGCACAGATCAGACATAGGCGGAGCACCTGTAGAAACTTCACATGATTTATTGGCTGATTCAAAAGTTACATGCAATCAAAGTCACTAGAGTAATCCTAGCAATAGAGGCCTAGTATATATAATAATTGGACTCTTTTGGTCATAACTCCTGAAGTACTGCTTCAAATGAGCTGTAATCTGAAACATGTGTTGGCTACTGCTTGCTCTATATGACATAATATTCTTGGGTGGATTGCTTGTCAGGGTCCGGGGTATTTGTTCTTCAAAGCTGGAATTTTTTGATTTTTCACTTGTGTGTTACAATAGCAAAAATAAAGAAATGAGTGCAATATTGATTTTGAGATATTATAGTAGTAGAATGCTTTCTATTACCACAGATCTCCTTGAGTATGTCAAGGTAGCTGGTCCATAGTACTTGATATAGGTCTCTTCAGATGTGTCAAAAGGAAATCCAGTGGTGGTGATGGGATTGATGATAAAAGACCACTCAGACGGGTAAGTCATATTAAAGTTGGTATTTGATTGAATAGCAGTGATATGAATCAATTTGGTGCAATCAGCTTAATTTATCTGATTTTCATGCTTTATGATTAAATCTACATCATTTGCCATGTATCCCATCATTTTGTTGCAAAAGCATCCTCAAACAATGGCTTAGTGACTTTATTGGTGGCTTACTTATAACTCTATAATCAAATAGGAAATCTGCAATTAATATGATCTTATCCATTACAATGCAGTCCAAGATGCATCATGCATAATATATGGAAAGTTCAATATTCACATTAGTTTTGATATATATTTCATATAAGACCAGGTTGATGCCAACATAGTGTTAGAACTCTTGGTATAAGAGTTGTAGAGGAATAGGGAGTTTAGCTAGTATTGTATTCACTAAAACTTGAACTGATCTTTATTGAGGTTCCAGCAGCTCCTTATGTACATTTTGCCAGATCAATTGCTGACTAATTGTATTTCCTAATGTAGGTGTGGCTGATGACTCATTTGATTGCATCATCATCACCCAATAAGATCCTACTTAATATATCTATTTCTGTTTGATAAGGATCTGCTGATTCATTTGCTGACTAATGCTACTGATTTCATAGATAATACTGATATACTGATAACCTAAATATATACTAATTGATTTGACTGAAAACTGATCTAACTTAAACATTCAAGCGGCAGATCATAACATTCTCCTCTACTAAAGTTGAGAGGGTTCTCCTGAATCTCTTTTCTTGTGGTACCAATATCTTGATGGTTAGGTATTATCAGCAAGTCTTGCAAGTTTGAGTCTGTCCCTATGCACTAAGTCTTCCCAGATATTGCCTTGTTTGTCCACTAGTTGGTAAGTTGCAAATGGACATTCTCTGATGATCATGAATGGTCCTGTCCATTATGACTCAGACTTCTTCCAAGTGTTGTTTCTTAGTAATACAAAGTTCCCAACTGTCAATGCTTCTGGTGCTATAGTCTTATTAAATCTCTGCTTCATCTTTTCTGCACTTTAGGATACTTTGGTCTGTGCCTCTTGATGTCTTTGCTGCAGTTGCTGGTGTCTACTTGGCTGACTAAGTTCATCTTCTAAGGTGTCTGTATGCTTTGGTTGTGTGAAATCTCCTGGAATCCTTAGTTCACATCCATACACTAAGTAAAATGGTGATTGCTGGGTGGTGTTGTGTACTCTGACTCTGCATGCTAAGAGTGCTTGGTCTATATACTCATCCCATCTACTGACAATTATATTTGCATACTTGGTCAGCATTTTTCCAAATAATCCATTAAACCGCTCAGTGACTCCATTAGTTCTGGGGTGATATGCAAAGGTTTTCAAGTGTCAAATCTGCTGCATTTCCAGTTAAGCCTCCAATGTCTTTGCCATAAAGATTGCACCTCTATCAGATATAATCTCTACAGAGCATCCAAGCTTCATAAGGATATCATGGTAGATGAAACTTGCAACTTCTTGTTCACTGGCTATAGGTACAGCTTTAGCCACTGGCCATTTTGTGGCATGGTCAATTGCTACTAGGATCCAACAGTTGTATATCCTGGTGGTAGGCAGTGTTTCAATAAAGTCAATTCCCCATCTTTCAAATGGTCTTACAGGCTCCAAGGGAAAGAGTTTGGCAATTCTCTGTGGTTGGCCTTTGTTGATTTGGCAATTTGGGCATGCTTTCACTAGCTTCTCAATGTCTTGTTTCATTCTGGGCCACCATGCTCTGGATTTCACAAGACTACAGGTTCCTTCAATCCCAAGATGTCCATATCCATTGTGTAGCTTATGTATTAAATCCAGGTGAGAAACATAAGGGCAATAGGCAATAGGGCTTCCATCAACAACTTGGTAGAGTGTTACATCCTGTACTACAAATTTGCTGGCTTCATCCTGGATTATCTTTTTGATATGTTCATCCACCTCATTGGGAATGGCTTGGTGCTCCAAGTACTTTGGTAATAGGCTAGGCCAATCTGATTTATGCACCAAGTTGAGTTGTGCAACTTGATCTAATCTTGATAAGGCATCAGCAACCGTGTTGTTTTTTCCAGGGCAGTAGACAATATCCAAGTCAAATTGCTGAATGTATTCACTCCATCTTGTCATTCTTCTAGACGGTACCTTCAGAGTAAATATATACTTGAGGAAGGCATGATCAGTCTTCACAGTGCATTTGACTCCTTTAATATAGCATCTCCATGTCTTCAAACAGTGTAGTATAGCAAACATCTCCTTCTCATGGACTGGATAGTTTTGTTCTGCTGAGTTCAGTTTCTTGGATTCAAAGGCAAAAGGGTAGTCCTTTCCCTTGTGTTCTTGACTCAACACTCCACCAATGGCATAATCTGAAGCATCTGTGCACAGAGTAAGCTCTTTTCTGAAGTCAGGTATTCTTAAGCTTGGTAGTTTAGCAAGTTCATTCTTGAGCGTCTGAAAGGCAGTCTCACAAGCTATGTCCCACTTATAGGTGTTGTCTTTCTTGAGGATATCAGTTAAAGGGGCTGCAATACCTGCAAAGGACCTGACAAATCTCCAATAATAGGAAACCATTCCAAGGAATGATCTGAGTTCTGATATGCTATGGGGCTGCTTCAAAATCTTGATAACTTCAACCTTCTTAGGGTCTAAGGTCACTCCTTTGCTAGTTACCATGTGTCCCAGGTATTCAATGTGTTCCTTGAAGAATTCACACTTGGGTAGCTTGCCATAAAGCTTGTTTACTCTTAGCTTCTTCAAGACCTTTTCAATTTGCACCAAGTGATCCTCTTCTATCTTCCTGTATATCAGTATATCATCTAGGTAGATTATGACAAACTTGTCAAAGTACTCCTGGAAGACAGTCTGCATCAGGGTCATGAATGTTGCAGGGGCATTGGTGAGGCCAAAGCTCATGACTAAGTATTCATAATGTCCATATCTGGTCCTTAATGCTGTCTTAGGGATGTCTTCTGGCTTCACCCTAATCTAGTTGTATCCTGACATGAGGTCAATCTTACTAAAAATAGTGGCTCCATTGAATTGGTCTAAAAGCTCATCAATCTGAGGTATGGTTACTTATTCTTCACAGTGGCTGAGTTGAGGGCTGTGTAGTCAATGCACATCCTAAGTGTTCCATCCTTATTCTTCACCAAAAGTACTGGTGCTCCCCAAGGTGACTTGCTGGGTCTGATATATCCTTGCTCCAATAGCTGATCAATTTGTGTCTTCATTTCCTCCAATTCCAACGGACTCATTTTGTAAGGTGTCTTGCTCACTGGAGAGCTATCTCCTGTGTCAATGGCATGATCCACATCTCTGACTGGTGGTAGGCTTACAAGCTGATCTGCAAACACGTCTGAATATTTCTTCAAGAGAGTCTGAACCTGCTGGGGTGCTGAGGAAGAGGAATACTCCTATAATACAGCCATAAGGAACATCTGGGTACCTTTTCTAAGTGCTCTACAGAACTTGGTCTTGCTAAGTGCACTTGTCTCACACATACTGGAATTGACCAAGATGAAATCCAGCCTGGCAGGTAATAGCTCATAGGTCTTGTTGTCCTTTTGGATCTGAGTAGCATGGGTTCTCCAGTTGATTGATGAATTCCAACAAAATAGCCAGGTTTTCCCAAGTACAAGGTCAAACTTGCATTCCCAAATATATAGGCCAGTAGAGCTTCTTCATACTCACTGATCATCATCCTTACTGGCTGAGTAAAATGATTGATTATGTGAGAGTTCCCATCAGCTGTTGAGACTGAAGTTGATTTGGTGGGTTCTGAGTTGATTCCAGCTTTCAAAGCAAATTGCTCTCCCAAGTACAAGGTCAAACTTGCAGTTCCCAAATATATAAGCCTGTAGGTCTTCTTCATAGTCATTGATCTTCATTCTTACTGGCTGGGTAATACGGTTGATTATGTGAGAGTTCCCATCAGCTGTGGAGACTAAAGTTGATTTGGTAGGTTCCAAGTTGATTCCAGCTTTCAAGGCAAATTGTTCTGACATGTATTCATGTGATGCTCCTAGTTAGAACCATCCAACTTTTCAGCAGAGGGAAAAATTCCAGTAATAGCAGTAGTAGACATTGCAGAGAGTGACAGCTTTGGGCTCATAACCTGTTGTAAGAGTCTTGGAGATATTGGAAGTGATTGGGAGAACAAGTAGATTATGCGGTTTTCACTTAATGATTTATTGAATGTAAAAGTAGTATTTATACTTTTACCTGGTCTTGGCATTACAAACACAAGGAATAGGCTAAGGAAGGTCCCAAGAACATGTGTGCAAAGTTTGGGGCTGTTTGGACAACTTTGAGAATTATCATGTTCTGGGTACCTGGTATTTTGGTGAAAATATTCTAAGTAAATCCCGACAAGGAATTTGGTCAGTATTCTCTAGGATTTGAAGGTAATGATCTAAGTGACCAAGTTAGGTGAGTATTTAGGTGGAAATACAAATTTTTACAACAGATTTTGGCAGGTACTCCATTGATTACTCCATTTAAATACAATAACTTCCCTGAGTTTGAGGTCATTTGGGACAAGTACTCTTCTGTCATATGGAAGGTAAGTTCCAAGTCTTCTTCAAGCTCATCCTCCACATAACTGTGATCATGGGACTTATTATGGTTGAAGGTTCTTGTTGGCTGGTGTCCATTTCTTCTCTGGGGGCAGTACTTTGCAATATGTCCTTGCTGGTGGCAATTGAAGCAAAGTCCTTTCTGCTTACATTCTTCTGAGATAGGATTCTTTGGCATAGCATCTATTTCCATTGGCACTGCTTCTGATTGTCTTCTTTCATAGTGATTGTAGCCTCTCTGATTAGTCATTGTGGGCTTCCTGACTCCAAACGTAGCTGAGGCATAGTCAATGGCAATCTTGATGGCTTCTTCAATAGTCTGAGGTCTTTGGTAATTCACTTCCTTGCAAGTTCTTTCTTTCAACCCATCAATAAAGTATTCAACTTGATCCAGGGGGTCCATTCTTTCAATTTGTCCAAGTAGACATCTATATTCATAGATGTATCCTTGAACCATTCCTTTCTGTCTAAGTGTCTTTAACTTCCTTCTTAGTAGTGTCTGCTGGTGTGGAGGTTTCAAAAGCATCCTGAATTTCCAACACAATCTCATCCCAATAAGAGATTGTAGAGCATCCCATCATTGTTGCTGACCTGATCTTGTTGTGGTACCACTGTAAAGCTGCATCTGCCAGGTAAGAAGCTACATAATGCAACTTGCTTTCTGGAGCAATTCCTTTAGCTTTAAAAGCTTCTTCAATCTGAAAGAGCCAAGTTCCCAGGTTTTCATTGACTCTGCCATGGTACTGGTTGACCTTCACACTAAAGTTGTTCTTGACAGGGTTTTGCTAGCTTTGGGCCATGTTAGTCATTCCTTGTTGCTGCTGGCTCAGGATCTGGAGTAACTGTTGCTGCTGGACCAGGATTTGCTGCATAGCATTCTTCCATTCTTGATTTTCCAACATCTTGAGGGAGGCTTCTTCTTTCTGCAGGAGGGAGGTTTCTGGTTATTGCTGCTACCAATGTTACAAGTCTTGGTATAAGAGTTGTAGAGGAATGGGGAGTTTAGCTAGTGTTGATTTCACTAAAACTTGAACTGATCTTTATTGAGGTTCCAGCAGCTCCTTATGTACATTTTGCCAGATCAATTGCTGACTAATTGTATTTCCTAATGTAGGTGTGGCTGATGACTCATTTGATTACATCATCATCACCCAATAGGATCCTACTTAATATATCTATTTCTGTCTGATAAGGATATGCTGATTCATTTGCTAACTAATGCTACTGATTTCATAGATAATACTGATATACTGATAACCTAAACATATACTAATTGATTTGACTAAAAGTTGATCTAACTTAAACATTCAAGCAGCAGATCATAACATTTACCCATTACTACCTTGGGTATGCCACATATAGTTCAATTAAAAAAAAACTATGGCCTCCTGCTTACTAACCTCTGCAAAAGTGCACACCAGCCGCAATTGACATACATCTATCACCTCAACTTTATGGCTTTTTAGTGTGATACTTGCAAAGTTGCCATATACCTTGTACTGCTGGTAACAAATACATCTTGCAAACATATGCTTGGTTGTTGCCACTTCTGTCATTAATACCTCCTGAATATACACAAAGAAGTACTTTGTATTTAGCCAATATATTCCTTCTCCCTGCTGGATTCCAGTCCCCCTTATAGGTGTGCTTGGGCTTTTGTTTATGTGAATTCCATATTGAATGGTATAGAAGTTGGCTTGTGACCACAAGAAATCTGGCATACCTTGGTAGAATTTTCCCAATAAAAATTAGTTACTTGTTACACTCAACCCAGCTTTGCATTACTTAACTGATTATCCACACATTGGGGCAGCTTAGCTTCTTAAAACCATAGGTATAGATGTCCCCATGTGCACATTTGTCCTCAGTATTTTCCAACTCTTCCTGGCTGTCCTCAATGTGCTAACTCATCTCATCCATGCTGGACTTGAAGGTAATATCTTGATGCAATTGGGATATGGTAGTACCTACAACTTGACTCCCCTCCCTATCTCCCCACACATCTGCTCCATAGGAAACTCCCAAAAGGTGATGCAACGCCCAATATTCCCCACACACCATAAAAGATGGAGTAGAGAATGGATATAGTAGTGGCAGAGATCTACTCATGCAGCTTTATGTCTGTAGCTTGGCTGCTCAAATCCTGTCAAAAACTGTTTACGCAAAAGCTGCTGATGTGTCAAGTTGGCATTGGTGATCCACTTCTGGATCAATATTCCTACAATATCCACATATAACTCCTAATGGTTCCTATGTACTCTTGGTAGGAGTGGCTTCAGAATGTCACTTGAATAAGTAAATATCCAGTTCATCCAGTCTTTGCATTTGTATTATTGCATATGCATCTGAATATTAATTGGAGCCTGTGAGAAGTTCTTAAGGTAGCAGATACTCTGTAATATCTTGCCAATTCTTTAAATTTCTCTGGTATCTCAAAGGGCTCATTTAGCTTGTTATGCCCCATGTGCAAGTTGGTCATCAGTATAGGGATATTATTGAAAAGCAAATGCATTGCTCCCAGTGGGAAGCTTTTGCTTCAACAGATACCCTCTATCTTAAGTATCTTCAGTTCCCTATTGATTCCATATTCTGGTCAATGGCTTATAGCTTGCCAACTTTGCTGCAATTGTATGCTGACTTCTGAATGCTCTCTCTGTGGAAAGATGATGTTCTTAGTGCTGATATTTGGGTAATAATAATGTGTGTGAGTTATGGAGTAAATCCCCTGGATCTCACACATTCAACAGCAATGCCATCCATTGTGCTCAGAAAAGCCTGCAATCATGCTGATGGCCCAGGTATCTCCAATGCAGATAATAATATGCACTTTTATATGATGGCCATTGACTGTTATCCTGCTGGGAAGCATGCATAATTCATCCAGCAATGGATCAGGTAGCCATCCAGGTTGGATGGTGATTTAGGCCCAATTATCAGTGAGATTACTTTCAGATTATTGCTCTGATACTGTACAATGGGCAGCAGATTCAGATTGATGAGAAACAGTGGCCAGCAGTATGTGCTGGTAGAGTACTTGTTTAATGAGAATCCATCAAGTGCTAAAGTAAAGGCATGGTCATACATACCTTCAAAGTAGCCCTTGCTTCTTAGCTGTTTATAATATTTACTATTAAATATAGCGGATATGTTTGCACTTGATTGGTACTGAGTGCGGTACTGTATAGCTTTGCAATATTTGTCAGATTGCATCAGCCTCCTCAGACAGGGTATAACTGGAATATATCCAGAGTGTGAACAATGTTTTCCCTTAATGGTGGTGGATTCCTGACAATTTGGACATGTTGCAATGGTAGAATTTTTGGATGTGAATGCCATGCAACTGTTAGCTCATGCTGGAATTAGGACAGTTTCTGGATCATATGTTGCCAGGTGAATGATGGTTGTCCACTTGTACCATGTACATGATAAGTTGCATCCTGGTACAATTTTGGCAAGAAGAAGTAATAAATCTTCAAAGCCCCCATTACTGATATTAGTGAAAGCACACCACTTCTCCAGCAACAACATTACATCCTTTACCAGTTAATGGATTACTGGACTCACCTGCCCCATAAAGTATACCTAGCATTTGTTTCAACAGGTGTTATCTCATTGAATATAGGGATTTGACCTGGTACTGTTGTTAAGAGGGATAGGCTCAAAATCCATCAGTGAACCTTCTTTGTCAGAGCTATCACTCTGCGTGCCATATTCAGAAGGCTGAAGTGAGCCTAAAGGCATCACAAACTCCCCTGACTCAGTTTGTGCAAGGTGACAAAGAGGGCCAGGTGCCAATACAGAAGTATGAGCTGGCTAGCAAGATAATGTTGGTACATTAGTGACCAGTGAATGGTTAAATATTACTTGGGTGTCAAAATACTGGCCATGATCCTTGTTATACTTCCTATGCTGTCTGCATGCTTCATGGCCAAGAGGCTTGCCACAATAGCCACATGGTCTTTTTTGTCCTCTCCCATGGTGCTGAGTCAAAGCAGTTTTGTCCATGGGGCAAACAGTTTGACCTTCAACAACATCACTCTATTATGTCACTTTTTGGTCAATACTCATGTGAACTTAAGACAGTCTTGTATTTGAGACATTGCACCTACATGAATGTAAGATTCAATGATGACCTGCAATAGTAGGCATTATAAATAAAGTTGTGGCACCGCACACACATGCATAGGTAACACTCTTTCCCCTTTAGTTTGACTCATTTCCATATATATGCCGCCAACAAATAAAGCAAAGTTGTCTGGTTCCCAACAAAACTCCGCCACCAATGGTAACAGAAGAACTGTTGGACAACAGCTTGCTTTGACATTAAGTGCAACAAGTGGGGCTACGTCCAAAAAAGGCTCTGTGGACAGTGTGCCCATTGAAGGTAATAATGTAGACTCCTTAGGCTCTCAGTCAAGTAGGCAATTGAGAACCTCTACATAGCCACAAGCTGACCCTTATGCTCAGGCAGATGAGAATGTAGCAAATGCAGTACCCTCAGTTGAAGACCAGCAAGTGGCCATGCTAACATCACAACCACCTATATTAGCAAGTATTTTGTCAGCTCATATCAAAACATCAATGAAGCAATTAGGTGCACTGCCATGGCTAAAAGCCAGCAGCTTCCTTAAGAGCCTGTTACAAGCAGGGCCAAAAGCTCCAGACAAGCATCAAAGAGATGTCAGGTAGCTGGAAGAGTGCCAGTTAGGGACAAGCAAGCAGATGCAGATGCACTAGTACAGCATTTATTAAGGAAAAAGCATAGAACTACTCCAAAAGCAACCAGTCAAAGTAGCAGTGAAGGACCTGGCAGTGATAAGAACCAGCCACTTTACAGGAGCCTGTCACAGCTACAGTTGAGAGCTCAAAACAAGCAGAAAAGAAATGTCAGGATGCCAGCAGAGTGCCAGCAAGGGACAAGCAGGCCAAAGCAGATGAGTCAGAGCAGAATAAATTGAGGAGAAAGTGTAGTTCTTTACAAGTGGCACTCAGACAAAGTAGCAGTGAAAGACCTGGCAGTGATAAAGGAAATGGTAAAGTGAAAAATGTCTACCCAAGCCTGAGACAGGGAGGCATACAAAGAAGACTGCAGTGCTTGCCAATTAAAGCTGCAAGCCTTAGACAGACTGAATCCAATCATAGCCAAGAAGAATTACCAACAAGAAAACAGCTGTTTTCACAAGAGTTGGAAGCGCAGCCAGTTGTGCTACACTCCAGCAAGGTAGATGAGTTTGTTGAAAAAGGCAGTTTGTCTACAACACCCTCCACATCCTCCAGTGTTGACAGAGATAAAATCCTACTGATAGATAAGGCTACAGCGTCAAGAGCTCAAAAGACTGACATAATGCCTTCAGTGGAATTTTGGAACATTAATAGGCACACCAAGAGGTTGCAGCACTTCTTCAAGAGCGGTGCTTAAGAAAATGCACTGGAGTATTGCAAGGATTAGTTGCAAAGACTGGCAGATGAGATGCTAGACCTTGAAGTGCAGGCTGAAGACCTGGACATGTGGGAACCAGTGAATGAATAGTGGCATAAAGCCATAGGGTTCCTGCCAAAGTCATGGAGACTGAACAACACAGCAAAAATACTTATTGAGTGGTGGATTTTAATGGAGTTGCTTGTTGAATGTGTGGTTGGGCTTAATGTTAGTGTGGGGTATAGGGACTTGTATATGTCAATAAAATTGGCAATTGAGGTACAACTGGAGTTTTAACAGAATTAAATAAATTTGTACCCATGAAAAGTAAGAGAAACAGTTGAGTCAGGAAGTAAGGAGTGTGAAAAAGAGGCAATAGCCAATCAATGCACACAAACAGAGGGGTTGATAGAGTGCCTGGGATCAGAAATTGAGCACATTGGCAGGAAACTAATCAAGAGCCACTTATACATTTTTGTGATGAAAAATTTTGACTAAGTGTTTTGTGAAATCTGGGGTGCAATTATTTTCCATAGTTTGGTGTTGTAGAAGTCCTAGGGAGAGATATCTCTAACACTTCTCAAGTGTTTTGTGTCTGGGATGTTTAATGGGCACAATAACCTCTGGCAAAAGCTTGCTAGGAGTACTTGGGTCATGTCTCTAATCGAATGTGATGGGGAATAAAGCCACAAGCTTCTCAAGGGAAAACTATTGAGCTATAACCCCCAGCTTAGTTGGCATTGCAACAAAAGTATGTGCTGGGTTCAGTGTCCTTTGAGTTGACAATGTACCAAGGCTTTCAAAGTCAACACAACTGTAAACTCTGCCAGCAGAGACTTGGCAAGAATGTAGCTGTAGTTAGCAGTTACAACAACAGAAAAGTATCTTTGCCTGTACAAGTACAAGCTTGGGAAAGAATCAAATCTAATAAAAGATACATACTCTGAGTATTCCTCACAAGTAGTGCCTCCAAGGCCAGTTGGCTGGCAGCACAGTTTCCTGGGAGTGTCCTGTGGTCTGGGGTTGGGAGTTCAGGTAGCAGCAGGTAGCAGTGATCACATCAATCAACAAGTTGTGTATTGATAAAAGGAATGATGATTTATTTTTGAGATATTGCCTCACTTAAATACTTTTCTCACTGGTTAAGTGATTACTCAACATAGTGTTCCAGAAGGTTCCAGTGATCTATAGAAATCTTAATGACATCAAAATGAGCTAAGAGTATTCTAAGTAGGTGCTGGAAGGTTGTAAGAGGCACAGCACATCCAAGCAATCAGGAATCAGTGTTCTGAAACCTGTATAAGATAGGGATACCATTTATGGTATAGAAATGGTAGCAAGGATGACATGGGTTAATCATATGTGACAGGTACTGGCATGGGTACTTGGCTAATTTAGAAGTGCTTACAAATAGAAGTCTGCATAAAGCAAGGGATAACTTATACAATAAGGTAAATAGGTGTGGGTGTCAACTATCTTATGAGACAGTATTAATCAGGTAAGACAGATGGGATAGAACTAAATAAGTGTAGTAGGGAAATAGGGAAGTAGAAAACATGGGAATAAGCACAACTGTTAGTGGGTGTCACTGTGACCCTACTACAACAGTCTCTGGATGGTGTCCAGATGGGATCATTACCTCTTAGTCACTGGACTTTAACTTTGTAATGGCCTTTTGATGGGATCAACTCAATAATTCTTCATAGGGAATTGGTTGTGTACTTGCTATGGCACTTTGTCCAATCGCTAACATCAGGGATTTACTTGTTCAATGGGCAAAATGGGATATTCAATGGCAAATTAGGTAGCTTGTGGTCTGGTCAATGTGTCAACTGGGGGCTTAGAGCTGCAGGATACGTTTAGACAAATCTACCATTTACATACCATCCAATTGGAGTGATGCTGATCAAAATGGTAAGAATCAGTGCAGTTTATATTATGATATGCTTTCACTTCCATTTACATTAAAGAAACAAATCCAAGTACAGGATTTTACCTACCTCAATAATTGTATCCAGTTGTGCACATGATGTAAACATCATAAGTTGGTGCAACTGTCTGTGCCAACCTAATCATGTCAGATTGTGCCATAATATGTGAGATCCTCCCACATTGTGCAAAATTGTCTGAGAGCAATCCTGCCTTCTGGTGGCTACAATACCACACCCAATTGTTCCTTGCAAATGCAGATCACTTCATGTGCCCTGGCACAGTATAATGAAACAAGTCTAATACCTTGGACCCTACTACAATACCATCCATTGTACCCAGAAAAGCCAGCTATTTTGCTGATGGCTGGGGTATCTCCAATGCAGATAATAATATGCTCTTTTCCATGACAGCCATTTACTGTAATCCCACTGGGAAGCCTACAAAACTCTTCCAGTAATAGATACAGGTATCTATCCAGGTTGGACCATGATTGAGGCCCTGATAACAGTGAGACTAGCAGCAGAATTTTGCTCTGGTGGTGTAAGATAGGCAGCAGATTTGGGCTGATGAGAATCAATGACCAGCATTATCTGCTAGTAGTGTACTTGTTTAATGAGAATCCACACACAGATGCTTCAGATTATGCAATTGGTGGAGTGTTGAGCCAAGAACACAAGGGAAAGGACTATCCTGTTGCCTTTGGGTCCAAGAAACAGAACTCAGCAGAACAAAACTATCCAGTGCATGAGAAGGAGATGCTTGCTGTAATACACTGTTTGAAGAAATGGAGATGCTATATTGAAGGGGTCAAATGCACTGTAAGGACTGATCATGCCTCCCTCAAGTATATATTTACTCAGAAGGTACTTTTTAGAAGAATGACAAGATGGAGTGAATACATTCAGCAACTTGACTTGAAGATTGTTTATGGCCCTAGAGAATACAACACAGTTGCTGACACCTTATCAAGATTAGAACAAGTTGCACAACTCAAATTGATGCATGAATCAGATTGGCCTTGCCTATTACCAAAGTACTTGGAAGACCAAGCCATTCCTAATGAGGTAAATGAAGATATCAAGAAGATAATATGTGATGAAGCCAGCAAATTTGTAGTACAGGATGAAACACTCTACCAAATTGTTGATGGAAGCCCTATGGCCTATTGCCCTTATGTAGCTCACCTGAATTTAATACATAAGCTACACAATGGATATGGACATCTTGGAATGGAAGGGAACCTATAGCCTTGTGAAAGCCAGAGCATGTTAGCCCAGAATGAAACATGACATTGAGAAGCTAGTGAAAACATGCCCAAACTGCCAAATCAACCAAGGCCAACCACAGATTATTGCTGAACTCTTTCTCTTAGAGCCTGTAAGACCACTTGAAAGATGGGGAATTGACTTTATTGGAGGACTGCCAATTACCAGGAAATGCTACCATTGGATCCTAGTAGCAATTAATCATTCCATTAAATGGCTAGTGGCTAAAGCTGTACCTATAGCCAGTGAACAAGAAGTTGCAAGTTTCATATACCACAAGATCCTTATGGAGTTAGGATGCCCTGTAGAGATTTTATCCAATAGAGGTGCAAACTTTATGGTAAAGACATTAGAAGCTTACCCAGAAATGCAGCAGATCAAACACTTAATAACCTTGACATATTACCCCAGAACTAATGGAGTCACTTAATTGTTTAAAGGATTATTTGGAAAAATGCTGACCAAGTATGTAAATGAAGTTGTTAGTAGATGGGATGAGTAAATAGACCAAGCACTCTTTGCATGCAGAGTCAGAGTACACAACGCCACCCAGCAATTGCCATTTTACTTAGTGTATGGATGTGAACCAAGGATTCCAGGAGATCTCACACAACCAAGGCTTACAGACACCTTAGAAGATGAGCTCAGTCAGCCAAGTATACACCAGCAACTGGAACAAAGACATCAAGAGGCACAGACCAAAGTATCTCAAAGTGCAGAAAAGATGAAGCAGAGATTTTATAAGACTGTAACACCTGAAGCCTTGACAGTTGGGAACTTGTATTGCTAAAAAACAACACTTGGAAGATGTTTGAGCCAAAATGGACAGGGCCATTCAAGATTGTCAGAGAATGACCATTTCAGCTTACCAACTAGTGGACAAACAAGGCAATATCTAGGAAGACTTAGTGCATAGGGACAGACTGAAGCTTGCAAGACTTGCTGATAATACTGAACCATCAAGATATTGGTATCACTAGAAATGAGATTCAGGAGAACCCTCTCAACCTTAATGGGGGAGAATGTTATGATATGCCACTTGAATGTTTACGTTAGATCAGTTCTTAGTCAAATCTGTTTGTTTTATGTTTAGGTTATCAATATATCAGTATTATCTATCAAATCAGTAGCATTAGTCATAAAATAAGTCAACAGATCCTTATCATACAGAAATAGATATATTGAGTAGGATCTTACTGGGTGATGATGATGCAATCAAATGAGTCATCAGCCACAGCCTACATTAGGAAATACAATTAGTCAGCAGTTGATCTGGCAAAAATTTAATAAGGAGCTGCTGGAATCTCAATAAAGGTCAGTTTAAGTTTTAGTGAATACAATACTAGTTAAAGTCCCATTCCTCTACAACTCTTATACCAAGACTTGTAACAAATCTAAAGAACAAGTCAACATGTGGCACTTCAGGCTAGCCCTGTATCACCATCTGGTGCAATTCAGCGCAGCCAAGCTTGGGTACTGCTCTCATCAACTAGGAGGCAAAATACTCACTACAAGTTCACAAATAGCCAAGATGATAGCAGCTAAGAAGGAAGTATTTTAGTGGTGTAAAGTAAATTACTACCAAATGCTTCAGCAGTGGTCTTGTGAGAGAAAATCTAGGAGATGAAGCAATTGAGCTGAGTTGTTATTATTTGTCATGATCCAAACAACACATTTCTTTTTGCAAATAGTAAGTAATAGTGTAATTTATTCTGTGCTATGCATTTACTTTGCTTCACATTGAAGAGACATATCCAAATGCCAGGTTTATCAAACATAAAAGTGGCATCCAATGGCGCATGTGAGGCAAACATTACAAGTTGGCAAAACATCTAGACCAACCTCATTGTTTTATAGTGTGCCATATTGTGAAAGATTGTCTTATATATTGCAGAATTTTTCAGGAGCAATCCTGTCTACTTGTAGCTATAGCATTGCACCTGACTGCTCTTTACAACTAAGGTTCATGCCACATGCTTGGGCATTGTACAATGGAACAAGTTTACTTCTTTCACTAGCTAAGTGATTAGCAATCATGGTATTTCAGCAGGTCCTGGAAATCATAAGAAGTCTTGATGACATCAGGATGAGCTAAGAATGCTGTAAGTAGATGCCAGAAGGTTCTAGGAAGTACAGCACATCTAACCAGTCTGGATTAGTTCTCTGAAACCTATGTAACATAGGGATACTATATGTAGAATGAAAATGGTAGTGATGATGCCATGGTTTGCTCATGTGCCAAAGGTCCTGGTGTGGGTACCTGCCCAATAAAGAAGCACTTATATGCAACAATCTTACATAAAGTGAGGGCTAACTTATGCCATGAGATGCTAGTAATCATAGTTAGCCAGCCTATGGGGTAGTACTGATTAGATACAACAAACTGGATCAAACTAAATTAAGGGCAGTACAGACATAGGAAAGTAAAAGATAACAGAGTGAGCACATTTGTCACTGGGTGTCACTTTGACATGATTACAATGGTCAATTGCTAATTAGTTGGAAGCATTACAATAGTGGCATATCCCCATGTGAATGCCATGCAATTGATACAAGATATTATCGGACTGGCCCCTGCAGCATATGTTGCCAGCAGCATGAAGGTTGTCCATTTCTATAATGTGCATGAACAGCTGCATCCAAGAAATATTTTGGCCAGATGTAGCAGCATATCTTCAAAGCCCCTGTTGTTAACAATGGTGAAAACATGCAACTTTTTGTGTCACAACATTTTATCACCCACCAGTAAATGGACAACTAGACTCAGATGGCTCCATAAAGTATCCTTAGCATTTTTTCCACTAGTGTTCTCTTATTGAATATTGGGACTTTATAAGTTTCATGCATGGCACTATTGTTAAGGGAGAAAGGCTCCCAGTCTATCATTAGGTCTTCTTATTCAGAGCCATCACTGTACATGCCAATAAGAATTACTGAGATGACAATAGCTGTTATTTCCAGTGCGGGAGGAGCAGCCAGCTAAGCTACACTCAGTTAAGTTGATGAGTTTGAAGACAAAGGCAACTCATCTACTACAGCCTCTATGCTATCCACTATAGAGAGTGGTGATCCCACAAACTGAGAGCACAGCAACATCAAGAAATAACAGGACTATTGTGGTGCCTACAGTGTAAATTTGGATACATAACAGGCACAGCAAACAGGTGCAGCACTTCTACAAGTGCAATGCCCAAGTAAGCATGGTTGAATATTACAAGGATCTAATAAGGTGCTAGAACTTGCAGTATAAGCTGAAGACCTGAGTATCTTGCAACCAGTGAACAAAAAATGGCACCAAGATGTAAGTTCCTGTCAAAGTCAAGGAAACAGGGCATTACAGTAGAGAAACACATTAAGTGGTGGACTTGGTGGAGTTACTTGTTGAGTCTTGGGATAGATATTATATTAGCTACTAATAGATGAGGTGCCACAGCTTGCCAGGCTGGCTGAAGACCAAGATATTTGGGGACTAATAGATGAACAATGGCATAAAGCAATAGGGTTCATGCTAATGTAATGGGCAAGGTCTAATGCAGAAGAACTTATTAGATGCATGATTTTAGTAAAATTACTAACTGAATCTATGGCTGAGCTTAATGCTAGTGCTAGATATAGGGACTTGCATGGCTTAGTATAACTGGCAATCTAGTAACAATGAAGACTAAATGAGAATATACCAACTTATGCTCATAAAGCACAAGAGCATCATCCAAGCCTGGAAGTATGGAAATGAAAATGAAGTAATAACCAACCAATGAGCACAAATACAAGAGATGATTGAATGTCTGTAATCAGAAGGTGCAATTATTGGCAGGGACCATTTAAAACTAATCATGTAGACCAGCAATGAACAGCCGTGATCAGATTAATGGTGAAATCTGAGGTGCAAGTTATTAATGAACTTTGCGGTTAGTCCTTAGGGCAACAATACCTCTTAGTTGTGAGATCAAATTATATGACAGCCTTTGGATGGTAACTTCTTGCATTGCTTGCCAGTGGGACTTGCGCTCTGTTTGCAGTGCAGGATGTGGAGGCTATGGTAGAAGAAACATCTTACTCCACTAGTTCAGCCAGTGCACCAAAGAGTGGCACAACTGAGGCCAGTTCAAACAGGGGTCAAGTAACTATTGTGTTGTTGGTGAATCTACCAGGCCACTATGAGATTCAGAGTCTTCAAGGTTAGCAGGTTTTATTGATGATAGCTGCAGCTTTTTTCTCATATTTCTATGTCTCTTGTCTGAGTAGACTTTCCTTCCTGTCTCTGCATCTTTACCACTGCCAGGTCTTGTATTGCTAATCCAACTAAGTATCTCTCATAAAAAAAGTTATTAACAGGCCAGCACAATACCATACCAATATTAACTAGATTTGAACTTTACTAAAAGTGACAACTCTTGATACTGTAGGTACTGGCTTCACAGCAGATAAGCAGACCTCCCCCTATGAAAATGTTTGGGTTATATGGGTTGATCCAATCTGGATCAGCTGTCAGGATCATACAAGGAGGCTGTCATAATGCTGGCAATTTGGAATAAAGGACCCTCTACACAATCTTTTGATGGGGTTGTAATGGTGTCTTGCTAGTTTTACTGCTAAATTAAGTTAAAAGCTTGACGGTGTTTGAGCAGTCTTTTGACAAGAGCTCCATGGAATTCTAACAGTCTTCATGCACTCCACAGGTATTTGAGCAGCTCTAACTGGCAAATACATCCAGTTGCCTCATATGACAGGAAACTTGATGGTGTTCTGACAGCCTCATTGCAAACCTCCAATTGCATTAGGACAGCTGTACATCAGCCTACAGTTAGTTCTGTATAATGCTACAATGAATAAATGGTATTTTTTTCCTACCCTTGCACCATTCATATTTCCACTGTAAAATCCCCTCTTTATTGCATACCCATTACTACCTAGGTATTGCACATGTTGTTTAAATCAAAAGAAACTATGGTCTCCTGCTTACAAATCTCTGCATATATGCACACCAATCTCAATTGAAGTTCATCTATCACCTCAGCTTTCCAGCTCTTTAGTACTATACTTGCAAATTTCCATAAACCTTGAATTGCTGGTAACATATACAACTTTCAGACATATACTTGGTGGCTGCCACTTTTGCTATGAAAGCCTCCAGAATATCTGTAAAGCACTTTTTGGTATTTAGCTAACATATATTCCTTCCCCTTACTGTATTTAGTCCCTGTTATAGGTGTGCTCTGGCTCTTATTTGTGTGAATTCCATATCAATGGTGTAGAAATTGGCTTGGAACCAAGAGAAATTGGACATACTTTAGTCAGTGTTTGAATAAAAATTAATCTCTTGTTGCACCCAGTCCAACTTTGCATTCCTCAACTGACTACCCATGCATTATGGCTGCTTAGCTCTAAATACCAAAGGCATTGACTTTTAAAGCATAGGTGTCTACATGTGCACATCTGTCCTTCATATTTTCCAGTTCTTTTGGCTGTCCATCATGTGCTAACCATCACATCCATGGCAGACCTGAAGGTAATATTCTTGATGAGACTGGGATGTGGTAGTACCTGCAACATGACTTATCTTCCTATCTCCCCACACACCTGCTCCATAGGGTATTCCCAAAGGATGTAGCAAGGCCCAATATTTTCCATACATCAAGCAAGATGGAATGAAGAATGGCTACAGTTATAACAGAGTCCTATGGATTCAGCTCTATGCTTGTAGTATGGTTGCTCAAATTCCGTCACAAACTCCCTGCATAAAGGCTGTAAACACATCAAGTTGACATTGGAGAGCTACTTCTAGATAAATATTGCTACTATGTCAACATGTGACCCCCCTATTCTTAATGTACACCTGGAAGGAGTGCTTGAGATGGGCACTGGAATAAATACATATCCAGCTCATCCATTCCTGCAATTTGAATTATTTCATATTCATAGTAGAGTATCTTTTAGAGCCCTTGATAAGTGCTTCAGGTAGAAACTACTCTGTAATATCTTGTAAATTTGTTCAAACATCACTGGTATCTCAAAGGGCTCAATTAGCTTGAAATACCCTATGTATAGCTTGGTCATTAGTAAAGGGATTTTGATGAAAAGCTACTGCATTGCTACCATTGGGAAGCATTTGCTCCACCAGATACTATGTATGGTTAATATCTCCAGTTTCTGATTAATTCAATATTCTGGCCAATGGCTTATTGCTTGTTGCATGGGACCATCTGGGACTCAAGGCCAAGCAGATCATGCTTGACTTGTTCCATAAGCATTTTCCTGGTTTCAAACAAGCAAACTGATTATGGGCCAGCAATGATATGCTACAAAGTACCTCAAGAGTAGCAAAAACTATCAAAGGCAGAAAAATAAGGGTGCAATGGTTAAAGCCAATGGCTTCCTCAAGAACCCATCACAAGCAGGGCTAAAAGCTCCAAACAAGCATCAGGTAGCTAGAAGAGTGCTTACAAGGGAAGTGCCAGAAGACACAGATGCACCAGCACAACATTTTCCAAGGAAAACATTAGTTCTACTCAAGAAGCACTCATTCAAAGTAGTAGTGAAGGGCCTGGAGATGATAAAAGCAAGTGGCTACCTTGGGAGACCATAACAGCATGGGCTGAGAGCCTGAAATAAGTAGGAAAGAAGCAACAGGTTGCTTGCAGAGTGCCAGCAAGGGACCAGCTGGCCTAAAGAGATGCATCAAAGTGGCATTTATGAAGGAGAAAATGTAGTTTAATGCAAGAAGCACTCAGAGGAAGTAGTAGTCAAAGACCTGGCAGTAATAAGCAAAGTCTACCCAATCAGAGACAGGGAGGCATGGGAAAAAAGCTGCAACTCTTGCCAATTAACACCGCAAGCCTGGAACAGACTGAATCCCATCATAGCCAAGAAGAGTTACCAACAACAAAAGAGCTGTTTTCACAGGAGTTGGAAGCGCAGCCAGTTGAGCTACAGTCCAGTGAGGTAGATGGGTTTGCAGAGAAAGGCAGCTTGTCTACTACAGTCTCCATGTCCTCCATTGTTGACAGAGTGGTGATCTCACTGACAGATAAAGTAGCAACATCATGAACTCAATAGGTTATCACAATACCTTCAGTGGAACTTTGGAACATTAATGTGCACACTAAGAGATGGTTGTGCCTCTTTAAGCACAATGCTCAAGAAAATTCACTTGAATATTGCAACAACTTATTGCCAAGATTGGCAGATGAGGTGCTAAACCTTTAAGTGCTGGCTGAAGGCCAGGATGTATGGAAACCAGTGAATGAACAGTGACATAAAGCTGTAGGGTTTCTGCCAAAGTCATGGAAAAGGAGTGACACAGCAGAAATACCTATTTAATGGTGAATTTTCATGGAGTTACTTGTTGAGTGTGGGGTTGGGCTTAATGTTAGTGTAGGGCATAGGGACTTGTATAGGTCAATGCAATTGGCACTTGAGGTACAACTGAAGTTTCAATGGAAATAAATCAATTTGTATGCATTAAAAGTAAGAGAAGCGGTTGAGTCAGATAGTAAGGAGTGTGAAAAAGTGGAATAGCCAATCAATGCACACAAATGTATGAGGTAATAGAGTGTCTGGGATAAGAATATGAGAAAATTGGCAGAGAACCAATCAAAAGCTACTTATGCATTGTTGTGATGAAAAAGTTTGACTCAGTTTTTTAATACATTTGGGGTGAGATAATTTTTGACAGTCTTTGCATAGTGTCCTGATGGGGTCAATACCTCTTAGTCTTGGAACTTGGAACCTGTGACAACCTTTTGACAGGATCAACAAATAATTTTTCATAGAGCTGTATGAGACTATTGTACCAATATACCAGATGGTATTTCCTTTTTCTACCTCCCCTTTATTGCCCATCAACTACTGCCATTGTAGAATCACCTTTCTTTATTTGCTTACCCACTACAGCCTAGGATATTCCACATAGTTTGTATCAAAAAAAACTATGGCCTCCTGCTTACTGACCTCCTCAAATGCACACACCTGCTGCGATTGACACATTTCTATTACATCAACTTTATGGCTTTTTGGTGTGATACTTGCAAAGTTGTCTTTTACGCTATACTACTGGTGACACATACATCTTGCAAGCATATGCTTGGTTGCTGCCAACTTTTCTAATGGATACCTCCTGACTATATGGAATGAAGTTCTTTGTGTTGTACCAGAGTTTTCCTTCTCCCTGCTGGATTCATGTCCCCCTTATATCTGTGCTTTGGCTCTTGCTTGTGTGAATTCTGTACTGAATGGTGTGAAAAATGGCTTGTGATGGAGAAAAATCTGGCGTACCTTGGTAGAGTTTCCTATCAAAAATCATTTACCTGTAGCACCCAGCCCAACTTTGCATTACTCTACTGATTATACACACACTGGGGCTGCCTAGCCTCTTTATGCAAAGGGCATAGGTTTCTCCATGTGCCCATCTGTCCTTAGTATTTTCCAACTGTTTCTGGCTATCCCTTTGGTCCTGTGGGAGGAACCATTGTTGATCAGCTGTCAGGATTTTGCTTGGAGACTGTCATAATACTAGCAGCTTGGAAATAGTGACTCTGTTGACAATCATATGATGGGATCATGATGGCATATTACTGATTTTACTGCCAAACAAAGTTATGCCACTTGACAGGGCTTGATTGGTGCTGTGACAATAATTGAATGGCATTTTTGTAGTCTTGTAGTGCTCTAAAACAATTTTAAATGGATCTAACCAGCCAGGACATCCAATTGCCTTACATGGCAAAAAACTTGATGGTTTATCAGTGGCCTCACAGCAAGAATCTTAAGGCATTATTAAGACAGTATGGCAACCTACAGTTGGTTCAATATGAGCTACCGTACCAATTTACCAAATAGTATTTTCTTTTTCTACCTTCCCTTGTGCAATTCATATATTCCACTGTAGAATCACCCCTCTTTATTTGCTCACCCTCTACTACCTTGGGTATTCCACATACAGCTGGAATCAAAAAACACTATGGCCTCCTGCTTACCAACTTCTACCAACATGCACACCTGCTGCAAATGGCAAACTACTATAACCTCAACTTGACGGCTTTTTAGTGTGATACTTGCAAAGTTGCCATATACCTTGTACTGCTGGTAACATATACATCTTGCAAACATATGCTTGGTTGTTGCCACTTCTGCCATGAATGCCTCCTGAATATCAGCAAAGAACTTCTTGGTACTTAGCCAATATATTCCTTCTCCCAACCAGATTCTAGTCCCACTTATAGGTACGCTCTGGCTCTTATTTGTGTAAATTACATATTAAATGATGTAGAAGTTGGCTTGTTGCCATAAGAAATCCAGCATAAAATGGTAGAGAGCTCCTAATAAAAATTAATTGAATGTTGCACCCAACCCAACTTTGGATTACTTGACTGATTATCCATCTTTTGGGGCTGCTTAGCTTCTTAATGACATAGGCATAGGTTTCTCCATGTGCACATCTGTTCTAAGTATTTTCTGACTTGTCCTGGCTGTCCTCCATGCACCAACTCATAACATCCATGACAGACTTGAAGGTTATATTCTTGATGAGATTGGGATATGGTAGTCCCTGCAATTTGACATGTCTTCCTATCTCCCCACACATCTGCTCCATAGAAAACTCCCAAATGGTGAAACAAGGCTCAATATCTCTACACTTTCAGCAAGATTGAGTAGAGTATAGATACAGCAGCAGCAGAGATCTACATGTTCAGCTTTATGTTTGTATTATAGCTGCTCAAATCCTGTTACAAACTCCTCACACATCAGCTATAGATGCATCAAGTTGGCGTTGGAGATTCATTTCTGGATAAATATTCCTACAATGTCCACAAATGACTCCCAATGCTTGCAATGTACTCTTGGTAGGAATGGTGTAGTGGGGTCACAGTGACACCCACTGACAAATGTGGTCATTCTCATATTTTCTACTTCCCTATTTCTCTACGACACTTATTTCAGTTTTATCCCATTTGTCTTACCTGATCAGTACTATCCCATAAGCCACTTGACTATCACAACTGCTTACCTTATTGCATAAGTTACCCTCCACTTTATGTAAGATTACTAGTAGTAAGTGCTTCTATATTAGGCAAGTACCTGCACCAGTACCTGTGACACATGATCAACCTGTGTCACCATCCCTACCATTCCCATACCATATATGGTATCCCTATGTTACACAGGTTTCAGATTACTGATTCCTGATTGGTTGGATGTTCTGTGTCTCTTAGAACCTTGCAGCACCTACTTAGAATACTCTTAGCTCATTCTGATGTCATTAAGATTTCTATTAATCTCTGGAACCTTCTGGAACACCATGATTAGTAATCACCTAGCTAGTGAGAAAAGTATATAAGGGAGGCAATCCCTCCAAAATAAATCATCATTCCTTTTATCAATATATCAACTTGTTGATTAGTTTGAACACTGCTACCTACTGCTACCTGAACTTCCAACCCCAGACCACATGACACTCCCAGGAAACTGTGCTGACAGCCAACTGACCTTGGAGGCACTACTTGTGAGGAATACTCAGCGTAGGTATCTTTGATTATATTTGATTCTTTCTCAAATTTGTTCTTGTACTGGCAAAGGTACTTTTCTGTCTTTATAACTATTGACCACAGCTGCATTCTTATCAAGTCCCTGCCGGTGGAGTTTACAATTGTTTTGGCTTTGGAAGCTTTAGTACATTGTCATCTCAAAGGACACTGAGCCCAACACATACTTTTGTTAAGACACCAGCTAAGATGGGGATTGTTGCTCAATAGTTTTCCCTTGACAAGCTTGTGGCTTTATTCCCATTCACATTAGATTAGAGACAGAACCAAACTATTCCTAGCAAGCTTTTGCTAGAGGTTACTGCACCAAGTGAACACCCCACACACAAAACACTTGAGAAGTGTTGGATGTATCTCTCCCTTGGACCTGTACACCACCACAGCAGCTTCAGAATGCCACTTGAATAAGTACATATCCAGTTCATCCAGTCTTTGCATTTGTATTGTTGTATCTGCATATATATATTGCTTGGAGCCCAAGAGAAGTACTTGGGGGAGGATACTCTGTAATATCTTGACAATTCTTTCAAATCTTTCTGGTATCTCAAAGGGTTCATTTAGCTTGAAATGCCCCATGTACAACTTGGTCATCAGTATAGGGATATTGTTGAAAAGCAAATGAAATGCTCCCAGTGGAAAGCTTTTGCTCCATTAGATACCATATATCTTAAGTGTCTCCAGTTTCTAATTGATTCCATTTTCTGGCCAATGGCTTATAGCCTGCCAACTTTGCTGCAATTACATGCTGACTTCTGTATGTTCCCTTACATGACAGCCATTTACTGTTATCCTGTTGGAAAGCATGCAAAACTCATCTAGCAATGGATACAGGTAGCTATTCAGGTTGGATGGTGATTTCAACCCAGATACCTGTGAGGCCATCATTAAATCTTTGCACTGACACTGTAAGATGGGTGGCAGATTCAGGTAGATGAGAATCAGTGGCCTGCAGGATTTGCTGGTAGAGTACTTGTTTAATGAGAATCCATCAAGTGCTAAGGCAAAGGCCTGATCATACATACATTCAAAGTAGACCATGCTTCTTAACTATTTGTAATGTTTGCCATTGAATGTATTGAGTATGTTTGCACTTGATTGATACTGAGTGTGGTACTCTATAGCTTTGCAATATTTGTTGGACTTCATTAGCTTCTTTAGACAGGTTATTACTGGAATGTATCTGGAGTGTGAACAATGTATTCCCACAATGGTGGTAGAGTACTGAAAGTTTGGACATGCTGAAATGGCGGCTTTTTGGATGGGAATGCCATGCAACTGTCAACACATACTGGATTCAGGAAAGTGTCTGGGTCATATGTTGCCAGCCACATTGTGGTTGTCCACTTGTACCATGTAAATGGTAAGTTGCATCTGGGAATGATTTTGGCAAGAAGTAGCAATTAATCCTCAAAGCCCCCATTACTGATATCAGTGGAAATGTGCCACTTCTCTGGCCACAACACTACATCATTCACTAGTAGATGGATTACTGGGCTCACTTGGCTCCATAAAATACACTTGGCATTTGTTTCAACAGGTGTTGTCTCATTGCATATTGGGATTTGACCAGGCTTATGCATGGTACTGTTGTTAGGGGAGATAGGCTCACAATCCATCAGCAAACCTTCTTTGTCAGAGCTATCACTTGGCTGGCCATATTTAGAAGGCTGAGGTGAGCTTACAGGCATCACAAACTCACTAAACTCAGCTTGTGCATGGTGATAAAGATGGCCAGGTGCTGATATTTAAGCATCAACTGGCTGGCAAGATAATTTTGGTACATTAGTGACTGGTAAATGATCAATTAGGATATGTTTGGCAAAACACTGACCATGATTATTGATAAAATTCCTATGCTGTCTGCATGCTTAACAATTGAGTGGCTTGGTACAATAGCCACATGGTCTTTTTTCTCTTCTCTTACAGTGTTGAATCAAAGTAGTCTTGTCTATGGGGCAAAAAGTTGACCTTCAACAGCTTAACACTATTATATCACTTTTTGGTCAAAACTCATGCAAATTCAAGATAATCTTGTATTTGAGACATTGCACCTACATGAATATAAGATTCAATAATTACCCTCCTTAGTAAGCATTATAAATAAAGTTGCAGCATCATATACATATGTATATGTGACACTATTTCCCCTTTGGTTTGGCTCACTTCCATTTATATGCCACCAAAAAATAAAGCAAAGTTGTCTGGCTCCCAACCAAGCCCCACTGCTGACTGCAGCAGACAAACAGTTAGACAACAGATTGCTTTGGCATTCTGTGCAAAAAGCAGGGCTACATCTAAAAAAGACCATGTTGACAATGGGCCCACTGAAGGTAATAATGTGGACTCCTCAGGCTGTCAGTCAAGTAGGCAATTGAGAACCTCTGCGGAGCCGCAAGCTGACCATTATGTTCAGGCAGATAAAGATGTAGCAAGCACAGTACCCTCAGTTGAAGACCTGTAAGTAGCAGTGGAAGACCTGGCAGTGATCAATATCAGTGGCTTTTACAGGAGCCCATCACAACTATGGTTGAGAGCTGAAAACAAGGGGAAAAAAAACATCAGGCTGCCAGAATAGTGCCAGCAAGGGACAAGCAGGCCAAAACAGATGCATCAGTGCAGAATTTATCATGTAGTTCATTACAAGAAGTACTTGAACAATGTAGCAGTGAAAGACCTGGCAGTGATAAAGGAAAAGCAAAGGGAGAAATGTCTACCCATGCCAGAGATAGGAAGCATGCAAAAAATATGTATTTCTTGCCAATTAATGCCACAAGCCTAGAACAGAGTGAATCCCATCATAGCCAAGAATAGTTACCAACAAGAAAGCAGCTGCATTCACAAGAGTTGTAAGCACAGCCAGTTGAGCTACAGTCCTGTGAGGTAGATGAGTTTGCAGAAAAAGGCAATGCATCCACCACAGCATCCATGTCCTCCATTGTGGACAGAGTGGAAATCCCACTGACTGACAAGTCAACATTGTCAAGAACTTGAAAGACTATGATGATGCCTTCAGTGGAATTTTGGAACATTAATAGCCATGCCAAGGGGTTGCAGCACTTCTTTGAGAGCAGTGCTTAAGAAGATGCACTTGAATATTGCAAGGATTTACTGCAAGGACTGGCAGATGACATGCTGGACCTTGCCATGCAGGCCAAAGACCACAATGTGTGGGAACCAGTGAATGAACAGTAGCATAAAGTCATTGGGTTCCTGCAAAAGTTGTGGAACCAGGGCATTACAGCAGAAATACTTATTGAGTGGTGGACTTTGATGGAGTTACTTGCTGAGTGTGGAGTTAGTCTTAAAGTTAGTGTAGGGTGTAGGGACTTATATAAGTCAATACACTTGGCAACTGAGGCACAACTAAAGCTTCTATGGAAATAAATCAATTTGTACACATGAGAAGTAAGAGAAATGGCTGAGTCAGGAAGTAAGGAGTGTGAAAAGAGGCATTAGCCAATCAATTGACACAAATGTAGAAGGTGCTAGAGTGTCTGGGATCACAAGGTGAGCAAATTGGCAGGGAGCCAATCAAAAGCCACTTATATATTGCTGTGATGAGAAATCTTGACCAAGTTTTTGTGATATCTGGGGTGCAATTATTTTTATACAGTCTTCAGATGGTGTCCTGACAGGATCAGTACCTCTTAGTAAAGGGACTTTAAATTTGTGATGGCCTTTTGACAGGATCATCACAATAACTTTTCATAGAGTACCCTCTATGTGCCAACTCATCACATCCATGATTAACTTGTAGGTTATATTCTGGATGAGATTGGGATAAGCTAATACCTGCAACTTGACTTGTCTTCCTATCTCTCCGCATATCCACACTATTGGAAACTCCAGAAGATAAAGCAAGGCCCAATATTCTCCACACACCCAGCAAGATGGAGTGGAGAATGCATGATATTGTGGCAGAGATCTATGCATTTAGCTTTATGATTGTAGAATAGTCCCTCAAATCCAATGACAGTTTCCATGCATAAAATCTGCAGATGTCTCAGGTTGGCATTGGTTGCCCACTTCTGGATAAGTACTCCTACAATGTCCATATATGACTCCCAATGCTTCCAATGTACTCTTAGTAGAGATGGCTTCAGAAGGCCATGTGAATAAATGCATGTCCAGTTCATCAAGTCCTAGCATTTGATTGCTATATATGCATATGAATGTTGATGGGAGTCTATAAGTAGTACTTTGAGTTGCGGATACTATGCACAATATTGCCAAATTTCAAGTTTCTCCAGTATCTTGAAGGGCTCATTTAGCTTGAAATGCCATAAGTTCAACTTGATGGCTTATATAGGGATACTTTTGAAAGCAAATGCATTGCTTACTGTGGAAAGCTTTTACTCTAACTGGTACCCACTATTTCAAATATCTCACATTTCCAATTGATTCCATATTCCAACCAATGGGCTATAGCTTGCCAACTTTGCTGCAACTGCATGCTGACTTCTGTACATTATCTTCTTGGCAAGATGATGCTCTTAGTGTTGGTGTTTGGATAATAATAATTGGCTTGTCCTGTTAAATAGTGCCAGATTGATCTGGCGGCACCATCTGGCACTATAATTTCTACCATCATGCCAGCGGTAGGATATAGCTACTGGTGGCTTTGTCCAGTCTTACTTATGTTGCTCAGAATAGTTTTTTTCTTGCTTTACTACTTTCTATGATGCTCCAAACACATTCCTCTCATTGAATGTTGTCTTGTAGGAGTATATCATGCATTTATAAGTATTTTAGGTAATTTACCTATTCTGCTGCTCTCTCCTGGATATGACTTTCCTCTGTATTCACTTGCAAAATTGCTGAATCTCTACAGATATCCATATGTATACTCTACTCTCACTCTTTAATGATTGAATATCTCATTGTAGAGCTTCTGTTTCCTGCTAGGCACACCATATCTTGGCTTGCTATAGGCTGTAATATATCCTAATCTCTGACAATCCTCCCCTATAAAAGCTAAGTCTGCCATACATTTCTCCCCTTTACTGAATTCTAGATGCTTCTCTATCCTGAGTGTTTTGTTATGCTCACTTCCAGCAAATGACCCACCAAATTAGATGATGTTACCCCAATGTCAGAGAGTGCTTTGAACTTCATACCATATGCTTTGTATTTGCCAGAATAAAAGTGCCTCTACCCTCTGGAAGGTCTATTAGTCCTAACTGGGAATATATCTAAGACACTATTGATATATAACCTATTACTGAACACTCTGGGATATGGAAGTCAATTGGAGCTTCTCAATATTCAAAACTAAATCATTCATACCCTTTGCAAGGTGTCTCTCCATTGCTGTCAGCTGAGAATGAACCTTCTAGGACTTTTGTTGCCATGGATAATGGGTTGGAACCTTACAGGGCAATAGTTCTTGTAATAGCAGAGATGCTTAACAGGGGATCTCCTTGAGTATAATGGGATAGATGGGCCACAGTACTTGGTATGGATCTCCTCTAACATGTCAAAAGGAAATCCACTGGTAGTGGTGGGACCAATGAGAAATGAAAATATAGATGAGGAAGTCATATTAAGATTGGTGAGTGATCAAACAGGTGCAATTTAAGCTGATTTGGCACAATCAGTCCAATTTATCTAATTTTCCATCAATTATGATTAATCTCCATTAATTGCCATGTCTCTCATCATTATGTTGCAAATATTGTTCTCAAACAATGACTTGATTATTTTATTGATGATTTACTAGCAAGTCTATTATCAAATAGGAAATCTGCAACTGATGTGATCTGATCTGTGTCAATGTGATCCAAGATGCATCATGCATAATATATGGGAAGTTCAACAATCACATTCGTTTTAATATAGATCTCCTGTAAGCCCAGGTTAATGCCAATGTATCACTGTAAAAGTATCCATATCTGTCACTATGGTCCCTATACCAAGTCCCAATTTATCTTCAGTATAACTCATACAAAACTCATCCCCCAGCTCATTAGCACAGTCTGGACTGGAGAAGACAATGTCAGATTGGCTTAAGTTCTTGCCAAATGATTTCAGTATGGTACAGGTGTTGATGATGAGCCTTCATACAAATGTTTGGGCACTACTCATTAATCTAGCACAACTGGATACCTCAGGGAACCAATGAAAAATTGTCTAGTCCTGTAGGTGGATCCAATCTGGATCATCTGTCAGGATGCTGCCATGAGTTGGTCAAAATGCCAACAGCTTGAAATTATTGACCCTCCACACAATCTTATGATGGGATTGTAATGGCATTTTGCTGAATTTACTGGCAAATAAAGTATAAAACCTGACTGTGTTTTGGTGGTCTTTTAACAAGTACCTGCATAGCATTTCAACAGTCTTAATGCACTCTAGATTTATTCAGGTGGACCTAGCAAGCTAATATATCCAATTGCCTGATGTAGTAAAAACTTGACAGTGATTTGATGGCCTCATTTCTCACCTCTGCCAGAATTATATTGGCAATACAGTGGCCTACAGCTAGTGCCATATTATGCTGCCATACCAATTTACCAAAAGGTGTTTTCTTTTTCTACCCCCCTTGCACCAATTGTGTAGTCCATGGTAGAATCACCCCTATTTATTTGCTTACCCAATAGATTCATTCCATTACATAGTGCACATGGAGCCATGGGTGCCAAATGATGCCATGGTGTGCCAGGGAGGCCAAGTGAGCCTATGCTTGGCCACAGAGTGTGAAACATAGCTCTTTATCTTCATGCAAAGCTGCCCCTGTGTTTCACCCATTGTGCTGGAGAAAATCCATTTTTTGACCTTTTTTTGGATCAATGTTGTACAGGATGTGTAAGAGCACAGAAGAACTGAAGAGGTACATCTGGTACCTAATACACATGACACTTGGAATCCAGCTCCTGTGGCTTGTATCATGTTGCAAAAGTGCATGGCACTATCTTGGTCCACTGGTACTATCCAGCACAATAAGTGCTTTGTATAGGTTTTACTTTAGGGCCACTAATTAAATATAGTGCCAGAGAGTACTAATGGACCAAGCTACTACCCAGCATTTTTGTGACATGATATGAGCCGCAGGGGCTGGATTTCAAGTGCCATGGGTGTTAAGTACCAGATGTACATCTTCAGTCCTTCTGTGCTCTTACACATCCTGCACAACATTGATTCAAAAAAAAGGCCAAAAAATGGATATTCTCCAGCATGATGGGTGAAACACAGGGGCTACTTTGCATGAAGATGCAGAGCTTTGTTTCACACTTCATTCCCAAGCTTAGGTCTGCTATGCCTCTCAGGCACACAATGGCACTATTTGGCACTCATGGCTTAATATGGCACTATCCAACAAAACAAGTCTACTACTTTTGTAGGAGTTCCTCATATAATTTATATCAAAAAAAACTATGGCCTCCTGCTAACCAACCTCTGCATATGTGCACACCTGCTGCAATTGACACACTTCTATCACCTCAACTTTATGCTTTTTATTGTGATACCCCCATCCTACCCCCCATCATGCATAGAATTTCTTGATTATGCACAGTTCCTGTAGTTGTTGCAGTTGCCACTGAGTAGTAGTGTTTCTGGCTTTGATGCAGCTTACTGATATTTTGGCTTCCTTGAACTGTCCTGACCTGGTTGCCTTGAGTTGATTCAATTGGATGCTTTCTTATTCTGATATGCTCATCCAGAGTCTTTCTTACAGATGGTGATACACTGAGTAGCTCTCCAACCTTGATTGATATGTTGCTTCCTAGTATATGACTTGTCAGAGCCTCTGGGATACCATTTTGCTTTACTCTAGGCTGCATGTGGTAGTTGTTGGCCTTGGTAGACTCTTGTAAATTAATGGGGGTGATGCTTTCTTCTCAATCACAACTTCTGGCTCACATCTTGGTACTTTTGTTGGTGGGCCTGGATTAGCCATTTTTTCAGAATGGTGTCTCTTTGAAGCATAAATTGAAGCTATATGATCTTGGGCCTCTCTGGGGTCCTCATAGTCAAAGTTCAGAACTTCAGCTGGATCAAAGTAGTCAGGATCTTCTTCTTCATGGAGGTGAACCTTTCTTGTATGAGAGGTGACTTGCTTGTAGTGAACTCTCATTCCTCCTTGTCCAAATGCTGTGGATAATTTGTCACCATGCTTACTGACTATGTATCCCTGAGGACTATATAGGACATCACCTGTGGATAGTAATGACTGAAGCTCTTGCCAATTTCTCTTGGAATAGTTGGCAGAGTCACACCACATGCATGTATATTTGACTACTCTCTTTACTGGCTTCTGACCATAAGCTTTGCTGGAAAGTAGCAAAGAGAGTTTCTCTAGTTGCTGTGTCAGCTCCTGAATTTGGGTGCTTTGATTGCTGGGATTAAGTATGTGTTGGCTATCTTGGTTTTGTTCTGGGCTTGAAAGAAGCTTTCTGATTGGTGAGGTTTCTTCAGGGGCAAGTAGAATCTGCTTAGCTAACTGAAATGCAGGCAGTGAACTCATTGCTTTCACAGTAGGATTGTTTTCAATCCTTCTCACCAGGCCTTCTGGTAGTGCTCTGAGCAGATAGGCAGATAAAGTCAGATCAGTGATAATGCCTTGGGCTTTCAGTGACTCTCCAATTTGCTCAAGGCCACTCAAGTATTCTTTCAATGGTAGCAGCTTAAACTTGCTATAAGCAAAGTTCTCCAAGTCTTGAAGTGTGTAGTCAACTTGTCTCTCTCCATATTCATCAATCAAGTAGCTCTTCAAGAGGGTCCAATTTGTCAGCAGATCATTTCTTTCATATAATGAGAGCATGATCTCATCAGTGCTGTAGGGGGGCATCTCTTCAGCCATAATGGCCTCAGGTATTTTGTGGGCTCTGCAGAAAAGCTCCCACCTCTTGATGAAAGCTTTAACTTTAGTTCCATCAAAGAAAGGAGTTCCTTGCATTCCTGATAAAGGTAGATCCATGGTCTTGATAATTTGTTCTTTCTTAAGTCTTCTAGGGGCAGTTCAGTCAAACCCCCCATGTTGGGTGCCAAATATGTGGTGGTGTAGAGGTACTCCTGGGAGAAGCTACACAACTCAAGGTGTGTGAGGTGTCTGATGGGTGCAATGACCTCTGGGTCTAAACTGCTGGTGTCTCTGTCAGTATGTCTCTATGGTAAAAGCTCCTGCTTCTCTAGCTTCCTAGGTGCTCCAAGTGTCTCCAAAGGCCTCTGTGTGTCTTGTGCACTACCCTGAAAAGCTCCTTGATGGCAGGTCTGAGATGTACTGTTGAAGGCAGATGCAGTGATCAACTGCTAATCAATAAGGTAGAAGTGTTACTGATAGAAGGGATGATTTATTGATGAGGGATTGCTTTCCCTTAAATACTTTTCCTGATTGCCAAGTGATTACTAATGACAAGGTTCTAGAAGATTCTAGGCATCAGTGGAATTCTTGATGACATCACTATGAGCTAAAAATATGCCAAGAATGTCCTGGAAGGTTCTAAAAGGCACAGCACTCTCAACCAATCAGGAATCAGTAGTCTGAGACCTGTGCAACATAGAAATACCATATATGGTATTGAAATGGTAGGGATGGTAACACAGACCTAGGTCATGTGTCACGGGTACTGACGCGGGTACTTGCCTTATATAGATACATCTACTGATCACAAAGCTGAATAACATCTGGGATAACTAATGATAATAACTAATCAGGGTAAACATCATATGGGGATAATACTGATAATATGGGCAAAAGAAGAATGGGATAATACTGATAAGATAAAATATGGATAAGTATATCATAATGACTATATGAATCAACTTGTCTGTGGGAGGTATGTTTACCCTACCGCACCATATTGTCTTTAAAACACAACAATAGTACCCAATGATAAAACCCACAGAAAGACTTATTACAGCATGGGAGGGAGAGACTGTTGTGTTTATGCCCAAGCCTAGAGATTAGAAGACAGTGAGGATCTGTGAAGCCATTGAGTGCAATGATGAAGAGTGGGCTAATATTCAAGGGGCTGTTAGAAGTCCAGCACAGCATCACCTTAAGGCCAGCATACCATGAGACCATTGGGAACTTGAGCCCAAGCAGAAAGTGCTTGACCTGCTCCATGGGCATTATCCTGGGCTCTAGCAAGCAAAGGGATTCTGGGCTGGCATTGAAATGGCTTGAAAGCATCTCAAGAATAGCAGAAACTATCAAAGGCAGAAGAACAACAGCGCTACGGCTAAAACCAGTGGCTTCCTAAAGAGCTGTCACAAGCAGGGCTGAAAGCTCCAAGCAGGTGGCAAAGAAATATCAGGTAGCCAGAGGAGTGCCAGTAAGGGACAGGCAGGTAAAAACAAACACATCAGTGCAACATTTATCAAGGAGAAAATGTAGTCCAATACAAGAAGCACTCAGTCACAGTAGCAATGAAGGGCTTGACAGTGATAAAAACCCACGGCTTTCTCAAAGCCTGTTACAAGCAAGGCTGGAAAATTCAAACAAGAGGCAATGAAACATCAGACTTTTTCATCACAAAAATGCATAAGTGGCTTTTAATTGGTTCTTTGCCAATTTTCTCACTTTCTGATCCAAGACTCTCTATCACCTCCTACATTTGTGTGCATTGATTTGCTATTGCCCCTTTTTCACACTCCTTACTTCCTGACTCAACCATTTCTCTTGCTTTTCATGCTTACAAACTCATTTATTTCCATTGAAACTTCAGTTATACCTGAATTGCCATATGTTTTGACCTATACAAGTCCCTATACCCTACACTAACATTTAGCCTAACCCCACACTCAACAAGTAACTTCATTAAAATCCACAACTCAATAAGTATTTCTGCTGTAATGCTCTATTTCCATGACTCTGGCAGGAACCCTACAGCTTTATGACACTGTGCATTCAGTGGTTCCCATATGTCCTGGTCTTTATCCAGCACTGCAAGATCTAGCACCTCATCTGCCAGTCCTTGTAATAAATTCTTGCAATATTCAAGAGTGTTTCCTTGAGCACTGCTCTTGAAGAAGTGCTGCAACCTCTTAGTGTACCTATTAATGTTCCAAAATGCCACTGAAGGTATTGTGATAATCTTTTGAGTTCTTGATGTTGTTACTTTGTCAGTGGGATCTGCACCCTGTCAATAATGGAGGACATGGAGGCTGTGGTAGACAAATTTCCTTTCTCTGCAAACCCATCTACCTCTCTGGAGTGTAGCCTAACTGGCTGTGCTTCCAACTCAGGTGAAAACAGCTGTTTTCTTGTTGGTAATTCATCCTGGCTATGATGGGACTCAGTCTGTTCTAGGCTTACAGCATTAATTAGCAAGGACTGCAGCTTTTTCCTGATGCTTCCCTATCTTGGGCTTGGGTAGACTTTCTTCCCTTTACCTTTTCCTTTATGACTGCCGGGTCTTTCACTGCTACTTTGTCTGAGTGCTTTTTGTATTGAACAACACTTTCTCCTTGATAAATGCTGCTGCCATGCATCTTTTTTGGCCTGCTTGCCCCTAGCTGGCACTCTGCAGGCAACCTGAAGCTTCTTTCCTGCTTGCTTCAAGCTCTCAGCCCATGATGTGATGGGCTCCTGAGGTAGCCTCTTGTTTTTATAACTGCCAAGTCCTTTACTGCTACCTTGACTGAGTGCTTCTTGAGCTGAACTACACTTTTTCTCTAGTAAATGTTGTGCTAGTTGTTGTGTCTAAGACAAAAGTGTAATAAAACTCTTGAATGGGTTAACTGAACCTAAGTGACAACTAAGTGCAGAATCTTAGAATTGTCAAGAGTGCCAGAAATATTTGCAAAGATGTTCTGGTCTAATATTGGTCTTATATATAGCTGAGTTGGGCTGTAAAGGCAACAGAGTAGGTTTGCTATGCAGGCTAGGCTTGGTGTTCTTGAGAGTGCTAGATATTGTAAGCTTGGGTAGAAGCTAGAATGGACTTGTTGAATTCTTAATTTTGTTGAGACACACACTAAACCAAAAGGTTGAGTAAACTTTATTTATACTTTTCTGATTGAGTGCATTAGTAAGCACCAAGAGACTGATCTAATTGAAATCTGTTGGGGTGTTGATGGGTGCATAAAATAAATGAAAAATTGCACCATTAATCAGCTGATGTCTTGGCCACTGCTAAGTGGTTGCATAAATCTCAGATGACTAATCACTTGGAAAGGCTTAGCAGATCAGTTGAGGGCATAATGACCACATGAAGATTGATCAGGTGTGACAGCTAAAAATAGATTCTGAGAAGTGATAAAATAAACCATAATAGGTATTGATTGTGCTTGGGTTAGGAATAAACATCTAGGATACCATATTTCCAATGGAGTGAAATTGGCCAAGTTTTAAATGTTGATGTGCAACACTGGTGCATCTGTGTCTGCCTGCTTTTCCCTTATGAGCACTCTTCCAGCTACCTGATGTATCTTTGACACTTGTTTGGAGCTTTCAGCCCTGCTTGTTATGGGTTCTTGAGGAAGCTGTTGGTTTTTAGCCATTGCTCCCTTGTTCTTCTACCTTTGATACTTTCTGCCACTCTTGAGGTACTTTCTTAGCATACTGGTGCTGACCCAGATTCTATTGGCTTGTTTGAATCCAGGATAATGCATATGGAGCAAGTCAAGCACATTCTACTTGTTGTTGAGTTCCTGATGATCCAATGGTATGCTGGCCTTAAAGTGTTGGCATGCTAGACTTCTAACAGCCTCTTGATTGCTAGCCCACCCTTCAGCATTGCACTCAACAGCTTCACAGATCTTCAATATTGTTTGATTTTTAGGCTTTGGTATAAACACTAAATTTTCTCCCTGGTATTTTGTGAAAGGCTTTTCTGTGAGCTTTATCTTTGGGCACTTTTGTAGTGCTTCAAAGACTGTATGGTGTTCCTCTGATGTTACATTGAGCAATAGCTCAATTCTTGGCTGTGACATTGAGCTACATGAGTTCCTTCTTTGCAGCAAAGATATTGCTCTCTCTACCTGGGATATTGATTGCTCTACACCTTTTACCCGCTTGTCCTGTTTCTGTACTATTTCTTGACTTCTCTGGGCCATTGCATCTATCCTATTGGCCACTGCACCTAATTGCCTCATTAATGCTTTGGTATGAGCTGACAACATACTTGCTGATATGGGTGGTGGTGATGTTATGACAGCCTCTTGCTGGTCTTCCACTGAAAGTACTACTTTTGATACATTCTCATTTGCCTGGGTAGTATGGTCAGCTTGCACCTCCACAGAGATTCCCAATTGCCTACTTGACTAAGAGCCTGAGGAGTCTGTATTATTAACTTCAGTTGGCACACTGTCCACAGGGTCTTTTTTGGTTGTAGCCCCACTTGTTGCACTGAATGTCAAAGCAAGTTGTTGTCCAGCCATTCTTCTGCTGCTGCCAGCAGTGGGATTTGCTTGGGAACCAAATAGCTTTGCTTTATTCTTTGGCAGCGTATATATAGAGGCAAGTCAAACCAAAGGGGAAATGGTGTTACATGTATGTGTGTATGTGGTGCCACAACTTTATTTATAATGCTTACTATAGCAGGTCAATGCATTGTCTCAAATACAAGACTGTCCTAAACTGACATAAGTATTAGACTTGTTCCATTGGATAGTGCCACATTGAGCCATGAGTGCCAAATAGTGCCATAGTGTGCCTGAGAGTCATAGCAGACCTAAACTTGGCCACAGAGTGTGACATATAGTTCTGCATATTCATGCAAAGCAGCCCCTGTGTTTCACCTACTGTGCAGGCAAAAATCAATTTTTTAACCTTTTTTTTAGGATCAAAATTGTGCATGACGTAAAAGAGCACAGACAGACTGAAGATATGCATCTGGTACACAATACCCATGGCACTCTGAATCTAGCCCCACAGGCTTGTAGCATGTCACAAAAATGCATGGCACTATCTTGGTCCACTGGTACTATCTGGCACTATATTTAAATATTAGCCCTAAAGTAGAATCTATACAAAGCACTTATAGTGCCAGATAGTACCAGTGGACCAAGATAGTGCCATGCATTTTTGTGACATGCTACAAGCCTGTGGGGCTAGATTTAGAGTGCCATGGGTATTGTGTACCAGATGCATATCTTCAGTCTGCAAAGAGGCCATAAAAGCACTATTAAGTTTCTTGCCATATAAGATGATTGGATGTACTGGCCAGTAAGATCCACTTGAATAGTTGTAGTGCACACTAAGACTGCAACAATGCCATCCCACCCTTGGCAAAACACTGTACAAATATTGTTATGTTTTTGACTCTATTTGGCTGTAAAATTAGCCAAATGCTGTTGTGATCCTGTCATAAGATTGTGTAGATGGTCATTAATTCCAAGTTGCTGGTATTTTATTGGTCTCCTGACAGGATCTTGACAGCTAATCTGGATTGGATGTACTTGTAGGGTCAAATTACTTATCATAGTGTAGTACACCATTCATCAAGGAGAAAACAAAGTACAGCACAAGAAGCACTTGGTCACAGTAGCAGTGAAGGACTTGACAGTGATAAAAACCCATGGCTTTTGCAGGAGTCTGTCACAAGCAGGGCTGATAGTTTCAAGCAATTGGCTAAGAAACATCTGTTTGCCAGGATAATGCTGGCAAGGGACAAGCAGGCTAAAACAGATGCACCAGTGCAGCACTCATCAAGGAGAAAACAGAGAACCAAACAAGAAGTACGCAGTCAGAGTAGCAGTGAAAGACTTGGTGGTGATAAAGGTAGAGGCAAATAGCAAAAGGTCTACTCAAGCCAGAGACAGGAAAGCATCAGAAAAAGGCTGCAGTTCTCACCAGTGGATGCTGTCCACCCAGAACAGGCTAAATCCCGTCATAGACAACAACTACCAACTAGAAAGCAGCTGTTTTCTCAAGAGTTGGAAACACAACCAGTTGAGCTTCACTCCAGTGAGGTAGATGAGTTTGCAGAGAAAAGCAATATGTGTGCCACCGCCTCCACATCCTCTGTTATTGACAGGGTGGAGATCTGACTGAGAAAGTAACAACATCAAGAACTGAAAACGCCATCACAATGCCTTCAGTGGAATTTTGGAACATTGACAGGCACACCAAAAGGTTTCAGCACTTCTCAAGAGCTGTGCAGAGGAAAATGCAGTTGAATCTTGCAAGGATTTATTGCAATGACTAGCAGATGAGGTGCTAGTCCTTACAGTGCTGGCTGAAGACCATGATATATGGGAATCAGTGAAGGAATAGTGGCATAAAGCTGTAGGGTCCCTGCAAAGTCATGGAAAAAGGGTGTCACAGCATAAATACTTATTGAATGGTGAATTTTTATAGTGTTGCTTGTTGAGTGTGGGGTTGGGCTTAATGTTAGTGTAGGGTATGGGGACTTGTATAAGTCATTACAATTGGCAATTGAGGTACAGCTGAAGTTTGAATGGAAATAAATGAATTTGTTTGCATGAAAAGTATGAGAATTGATTGAATCAGGAAGTAAGGAGTATGAAAAGAAGGTAATAGCCAATCAATGAACACAAATGTGGGAGGTGATTGAGTGTCCAGGATCAGAGAGTGAGTGAAACAGCATAGGAGCAATCAAAAGCCACTTTGTATTGTTGTGATGAGAAATTTTACTAAGTATTTTGTGAAATCTGGGGTGCAATTATTTTTCAATGGTCTATGCATGGTGTCCTGACTGGATCAGTACCTCCTAGTCATGGGACTTTAATTATGTGATGGCCTTTTGACAAGATCATCACAGTTATTTCTCATAGGGTTGGCCTTCCTCTTCTACACTTTGAGGAGAGTATTCTTCTCCCATAGCAATATTCTAAATGTTGTAAAAGTCTTGGAGATATTGGAAGTGATTTGGATAACAAGTAGATTATGTGGTTTTCACTTAATGATTTATTAAATATAAAAGTAATATTTACAATTTTACATGGTCTTGGCATTACATACTTGTAGAATAGGCTAAGGAAGGTTCCAAGAATATGTGTGCCAAGCTTGGGGCTGTTTGGACAACTTTGAGAATCTTGATGTTCTGGGTACCTGGTATTTTGGTGAAAATATTCTAAGTCCCAACAAGGGATTTGGTCAGTATTCCCTAGGATTGAAAGGTAATGATTTTAGGTAACTATGTTAGGTGAATACTTAGGTGGAACTACAAACTCTTACAACACCAAAGGCCTCTTTCCTGAAGTAGCATCTTCATTTTCACCATTCATACTTGGTAGTTAGATCAATCCAGCTTTTCATCAGAGGGAAAAGTTCTAGTAATAGCAGTTTTAGACACTGCAGAGAGTGACAGCTTGGGGCCTGTAACCTGTTGTAAGAGTCTTGAAGACTATGAAAGTGATTAGGAGAGCAAGAAGATATTGTGGTTTTCACTTAATGATTTATAGAATGTAAAAGTAGTATTTATGCTTTTGCATGGTCTTGGTAACACAAACATATAGGACAAGTTTAGGAAGGTCCCAAAAACATGTGGGCAAAGTTTGGGGCTGTTTTGACAACTTGGAGTAATCTCATGTTGTGGGTACCTGGTATTTTAGTAAAAAAATTCGAAGTAAATTCTGCTGTAAAAATTTGTATTTCCACCTAAATATTCACCCAACTTAGTCACTTAGATCATTACCTTCAAATCCTAGAGAATACTGACCAAATTCCTTGTTGGGATTTACTTAGAATATTTTCACCAAAATACCAGGTACCCAGAACATGAAAATTCTCAAAGTTGTCCAAACAGCCCTGAACTTTGCACACATGTTCTTGGGACCTTCCTTAGCCTATTCTATGTGCTTGTAATGCCAAGACCAGGTAAAAGTATAAATACTACTTTTACATTCAATAAATCATTAAGTGAAAACCACATAATCTACTTGTCCTCTCAATCACTTCCAATATCTCCAAGATTCTTACAACAGGCTATGAGCCCCAAGCTGTCACTCTCTGCAATGTCTACTACTGTTATTACTGGAACTTTTCCCTCTGCTGAAAAGTTGGATGGATCTGACTACCAAGTGTGGAAGGTGAAGATGAAGATGCTGCTACAAGAAAGAGGCCCTTGGCATATTGTCATGGGAGAAGAATGCCCTCTTAAAAACATGGGAGAGGAAGCCTTAAAGTACCAGAAGAAAGAACAAAGTGCCTTTAACTGCATATGCTTCAATGTTAAAGACTAATTGCTAATTCAATGCTCAAGAGCAAAAACGGCAAAGAATACCTGGAAGGCATTAGAAGACACCTACCAGTCATGTTCAGCTGCTAAGAAAATGTATCTGAGACAAAAATTCTTTACTACAAAGATGCTGCCAGGAGAAGAAATGAAAAATTTAATTAACAGAATTACCCTGCTGGTAGATGAGATGGAATCTGTTGGCATACCAACCACTGATGAGGATGTGATAGTTACCATCCTGAATAGCCTGACAGACAAGTTTCAGGGCCTTGTATCAGCCCTAGAGTCCAGAACTGAAGATTTGACCTTAAATTACATATATGGGAGGCTCCTGGATGAAGAATTAAGAAAATCAAGTGCAAATAAGAAGGAAGAAAAAAATGCTTTGATAAGCAATGATAACCAACAAAGGAGGTACCCAAGACCCTACAAAGGCAACAGCAACTTGTTTTGTAACTACTGCAAAAGGAAAGGACACACATCAGACTGGTGTCTCAAAAAGAAAGATAATCAGCAAAAGAAGCCTGAATATGGAAATGCTGCAACAACTGAAGATAGACCATTCATATCTGCACTAAATATGGCTACAAACAAGGGTTCTCAGATGTGGTATATTGACTCTGGAGCATCTCAACACTTTTCACACCAAAAAGAACTTTTTACCCAATATCAAGAAATTCCAATTAAGAAGGTTTTCATGGGTGCTGATAGAACACTTGATGCAGTGGGAGAAGGAACTATCCAAGTAAACCTTTGAAGCAGTGAAGGAATCTATACACTGACCTTTAAAGAAGTACTCTATGTACCAGAAATAGCTAAGAACCTACTCTCTGTAAGCAAGGCCACAGCAGAAGGACTCAGTTTCAGTTTTGACAATTCTGGATGCAGGATCACTGATCAAAATGGTGACCATATTGCTTTGGGCATCAGAGATCAGAATCTATTCAAGTTGACTTATATTCCATCATATCTGGAAGCCAATAAAAGTAACTTAAATGAAGAAACTCCAATGCTTTGGCACAGGAGATTTGGACACATCAATTTTGATTATTTCCATAAAATGATCAAAGATCAGCTAATTTCTGGAGTGAAAATTGATCCCCCAGCTGATTTGGAGCACTGTGAAGCCTGCATATATGGGAAACAAGCCAGACAACCATTCAAGAGCTCTGGGTTAATCAAAACTAAGAAAAATTAGATCTTATTCACTCATATCTGTGTGGAACTATGCAAAATTTATCCCTAGGTGGGATGAAGTATTTAATCACTTTTATTGATGATTATACAATATACACATGGGTCTACTTCATGGAGAGAAAGAAAGAAGCTCTGTCTAAGCTCAGGGAGTTTAAAGCCAGGGGGAGAGAGAAACTGGTGAAAAAATCAAGAAAATATTCTCTGACAATGGTGGAGAATATACCTCAAAACTCTTCATCCACTTCTGCAAAATTCATGGGATAAAGCAAGAGACTACTGTACCATACTCCCCACAGCAAAATGGAGTAGCAGAACATGCTAGCAGATCAATAATTGATATGGCAAGATCTATGATCCATGATCAAAAATTATCCTATGATTTTTGGGCGGAATCAGTTGTCACTGCTGTATACCTTAAAAATAGGAGTTATAACAGAATACTTTGTGATTCAACTCCATTTGAAGCATGGTATGGATACAGACCAAGTGCAGAACATCTAAGAATATTTGGGTGTACAGCATATGCCAAAAAACTGGCTGGAAATCAGTCAAAATTTGAGCCAAAAAGTGTAAAATGCATATTTTTGGGCTACTGCAATGAGAGTAAGGCATACAGACTCTACAATACCAAAGCAAAGAAGCTGATCAAGTCCAGGGATGTGCTGTTTGATGAAAATTCAAAATTTTTGCAAAAAATGACATCAGATGATGAAAAAATTCTGATCTCAAGTCCACCAATTGTCAGGATTGAATCAGAGCATAACAATGAGAAATTTTTCACTCCAGAGGACTCTACAACCATAGTTCAGCCAGAATCAGTGCTCAGGAATATCCCAGAAGTGATCATTCCAGTATCAAGTGCCTGGAGAACAAATCAGACAAGAAATAGCCCATATTTCTATATCAATGAGGGTACAAACTTAGCCTATGCTTATTCAGTCCATATTGATGAGCCCCAGACTGTAAAAGAGGCCCTAAATAGCCCTCAGACAAAGTTTTGGAGATCTGCAATGACTGAGGAATATCAGGCACTGATGGAAAATCAAACTTGGGACTTAGTCAAATTACCAATCAACCAAAAATCAATTGGATGCAGATGGGTCTTCAAGACAAAATACAAACCTGATGGTACAATTGAAAGATACAAAGCAAGACTTGTAGCCAAAGGATACTCTCAAGCAAAAGGACTTGACTATACTGAGACCTTTGCACCGGTAGCCAAGTTCAATTCCATCAGATTAATATTAGCTATTGCAGCCAAATATGAGTTTTTTATTCATCAAATGGATGTAAAAACTGCATTTTGAATGGAGAGCTTGATGAGGATATGTATATGGACCAGCCTGATGGGCTTGTTGACCAAGATAACCCCCATTTGGTCTGCAAGCATAAAAAGTCACTTTATGGTCTCAAACAATCACCAAGAGCCTGGAATTGCAAGATAGATTCTTATTTGGAATCCTTGAGTTTCAAAAGGAGTAATGCTGACTATAGTATATACTATAAGCCAGATAGAGCAAGTCCAGTTCTATTACCTCTATATGTGGATGAACTTATTATAGCCGCCAATAACCCAGAAACATTGGAAGAGACTAAATCTAGCCTATCTAAGGAGTTCAAGATGTCCAATCTAGGAGAACTTAATTACTACTTAGGGATTAAGTTCTCCATAGACAGAAGTACCCAGACTATCACCCTAAGCCAATCCAAGTATATCCAAGATATACTAAAGAAGTACCAAATGGAAGACTGTAAACCAGCAGCTACCCCAATGGAGACAAACCTTAACTTGGTCAAAACTCAACCAAATCAAGAGAGCTTGGTGCCATCTGAAAGCCCTGACTTTCCTTATCAATCTATGGTTGGCAGTCTGATGTATATCATGCTTGGAACATGTCCAGATATCTCATATTCAGTGGGAGTTGTCAGCCAACATAATCAGAACCATGGATCTGATCATATTGCAGCAGTTAAGCGGATTTTTAGATACCTAAAAGGAACTGCTGATATCTGCTTAAGATACACTTATAAGGATTCAGAACAGGATCTTGTGGGATACTCTGATGCTGATTGGGGACAAAATTTAGAAGACAGAAGATCCACCACAGGATACACCTTTCTTTACTGTAAAGGAGCAATTTCATGGAATTCAAGAAGCAACCAACTGCAGCACTTTCCACCACAGAGGCAGTGTATATGGCAGCCTGCAAGGCTACAAAAGAAGCAATATGGTTAAGAGAACTTTACAGATTTAGGCCTATGTCAAAAATGCCTATTACTTTATTTCAAGATAATCAAGGATGTTTACAATTAGGTAGAAATCCAACTTTTCATGCTAGAATCAAGCACATAGATATTAGACATCATTTTATACATGAATCTATAGAGAATAACTTAGTTAGCTTAGTTTACTGTCCTACAGATGAAATGATTGCAGACATATTTACCAAACCATTAGCTAGAGACAAGTCTGAATATCTTAGGTCAAAATTAGGACTAGTCAGTATGAACATTTAGCTGAGTGGGAGTGTTGTAAAAATTTGTATTTCCACCTAAATATTCACCTAACTTAGTCACTTAGATCATTACCTTCAAATCCTAGAGAATACTGACCAAATTCCTTGTTGGGATTTACTTAGAATATTTTCACCAAAATACCAGGTACCCAGAACATGAAAATTCTCAAAGTTGTCCAAACAGCCCCAAGCTTTGCACACATGTTCTTGGGACCTTCCTTAGCCTATTCTATGTGCTTGTAATGCCAAGACCAGGTAAAAGTATAAATACTACTTTTACATTCAATAAATCATTAAGTGAAAACCACATAATCTACTTGTCCTCACAATCACTTCCAATATCTCAAGACTCTTACAGCAAATTCCAGCAAGATATTTGGTCTGTATTCTCTAAGATTTGTAGTTAATGATCTAAGTGACCAAGTCAGGGGAATATTTTGGTGGAACTACATATTTTAGCCACAAAAAGCACTGTCAAGTAGTGTACCATATTAGGCATTTGCATATATTGGAGAGAAAGGTCTGTTGTAAGGGTCTTGGGGATATTTGAAGTGATTAGGAGAACTCCTAAATTATGTGATTTTTACTCAATGATTTATTGAACATAGCAGTAGTATTTATACTTTTACATGGTCTGCTGCAATATGATCAGATCCATAGTTCTGATTATGCTGGCTGGTAACTCCCACTGAATCTGAGATATTGTGTTGTGTTTTAAGCATGATATACATCAGACTCTTGACCATAGATTTCTAAGGGACTCTGGGCTTTCAGAAGGCACCAAGCTCTCTTGATATGGTTGAGCTTTGACCAAGTTAATGTTTGTCTCCATTGGGGTGGCTGCTGGTATACAGTCTTGCATTTGGTGTTACTTTGGTAAATCTTGAATATACTTGAATTGGCTTAGGGTGATTGTCTGGGTACCTCTGTCTATGGAAAACTTTATCCCAAAGTAGTAACTGAATTCTCCTAGATTGGATATCTTGAACTTTTTAGATGGGCTGGATTTAGTCTCCTCCAAGGTTTCTTGGTTATTGATATCTATAATAAGATCATCCACAAATAGTGCTAATAGGATTTTCTCCTTCTGGCTTATAGTAGATATTATGGTCAGCAGTACTTGTTTGGAAACTCAAAGATTGCAAAGGCAGAGAACCAATCAAAAGCAGCTTAGGGACTGACAAGGTGAGAAATTTTGACCAAGTATTTTTGGAAATCCAAGGTGCAGTTTTTTCCAAGAGCTTTTACACAGCTTCCTAATGACATCAGTACCTCTCAGTCCTGGGATTTTGATTTTGTGATGGGATCATCAAAGTTACATTTCATAGGGTTTAGTTTATAAGATATTGGCTAATTCTTGGAATTAGTGAAGGTCTGGTAGTGATTTTTACTCTCAAAGCTGACCAAAAGCCCCCAAACTTTGCATGCAGTTTCCTGGAACCTTCCTTAAGAATGTATTAGTGCTAGATTTACAAAGTTCCCCTGAGAGTATATGATTCACCCAAAGGGTTATACAACACAACATCAGCAGCACCAGTTGAGAAATTGAGACAGACTGGATGTTATCCAAATGAATTAGTTACAAAAGGAGGTTTATTATGCAGTCTAGTGAATGAAAAGATGTTGGATGCAAGTTATTGTGAAGAGGCTTTTGCAGCCTCATTGACCTCCCTCTGTTTGATGAGCAAATTCTTGTAAATTCTATAGCCTGAAACAGCATCCTGGGCAGCGTACATGATACGCTCATGGTCAAGGGTTTCCTCCCACCTGAAACGGAGGATCTTCTTCTTGTTCTTGACCAACTCCAGGCCGTCGGCATACTTGGCGGCCAGCTTAGCCAGAGACAATCCTTCCTCGTTCAACTTCTTGGCGATGTTTTCAAGATCAACGATCCCGTTGGTTTGAACCCCGTAAGATTCTTCAAGGTGCTTCCCGTCCCCGGAAGCGGCGACGCCAACCTTCAGGATGTCCGGGTTCTGCAAGATATCCTTCAATGACTTGGGGAATGGGTGACCCTTTCTCAACATTCTGGAGATCTGGATCAGCAAGCAAACGTTGTCGTTACCAAGTTGTATGAGCGAAACTTTTTGACGGGGTTGGTGGAATTTGACGGTGGTCTCCGTGTCAAAGCCTACACACTTCAACGCGTGGTCCTTCTCCATTCTGATACTACTCAGCAAATGCTTGATGCCCGAGTCCACCTCAAAGGGATCCTTTAGCACGTACACTTCGGCATCTCCCAAGCGTCCTGTTCCGTAGCATGGCTTGAGGAAGACTTTCTTCAGTGCCAGATGCTTCTTTACCGGTATGGGAGCTGGCTCTTGCTTCAAAGGGGTATACTTTGGTTGCTCTGGTTCCTGCTTGGGTGAAGAAACGACCTCTTTCGGTTGTGGTCTCGCCTGAGCGTTGACTTGTAGAAGTCGTACAGAAGTGGTGAACGCGCGACTGGTAGAAAGGGATCTCGGTAGCTGCACGCTCAGCGCTGGCCGGGCTCTATTGAGTAGCAAGAACATGATAGGAATACGGAAATCATGACTGCTTGTGAGCAGTAATTATACCTCGGTTGAATCAAAAATTTTCAACGAAAATTTGCTTAAAGTCGCTCATCCCTTTAAGCAATTATTGTCAGATGATCAGCCGATTAATCGCAGTGTGATGACTGGTTCGATTATTTCCCATTTCCATGCAGATCAAATTGCTTTGGTATTTTTCGTGATACGGCTCAGTATCATGAACTAACAAACCAGATCCCCGGATACAGACTTGATCCAAGCATATTCGATGCGCAGCGAGTGTGATCTACAAGTGTTTATATAGGGTGGAGACTTGACTTCGGTCTTGTCAGCTAATTTTACAAGATGTCCCAAATCCCCAAGACTCAAAAAGCCGCTGTCATCGAATCTCACGAGAAACCCGTTGAGATCCAAACTATCCCTGTCCCTACTCCCGGACCTGATGACGTCCTCGTCAAGATCGAGTACACCGGTATCTGCCACACTGACCTCCACGCCGCCGAGGGTGACTGGCCTATCCCCATCGTGCTCACTTTGGTCGGTAGTCGCGAAGGATCAGGTAAGATTGCTGCTCTCGGTAGCAATGTCAAGCACCTCAAGAATGGCGACTCTGTCAGAGTTGTCTGGATACAGTGTTGATGGCAGTTTCCAAGAGTACTGTGTGGCTCGTGGCTCTCATGTTGCCCAAATGAAGCCCTTCCAACAAGCTGTTGACTACACTCATCGCTGGGGTACTGTTGCCTGCATTACCCTTCCAGCTGGAGCCAAGGATACCTTCCCCGTGTCCGATCTTGTCCTCCAACAGTTGACCACCCGTGGTTCCATTGTTGGTAACCATCAAGATCTTGCTGAGGCTCTTGACTTTGCTGCTCGTGGCAAGGTCAATTACCACTACAGGGTCATGGGAATGGATCAAACTGCACAAATTTACGAGGACATGCAGGCTGGCAAGATTGCCGGACGTATCAGCCTTGACATGCACAACCATTAAATTAGATCAAGTCTGTAAATTACCCCTCAAGAATAAATAGAAATCATCCTTGAATAATATTTTTGCTAAATCGATCATCTAGCTTGTGATAAATTCGGAAAGGGAGTGACTAAACATAGTGAACAACAACATATTTAGCAGAGTGGATGTACTGTACGCCAGATTTTATCAAAAGCATTAACGAGATGTACAGTTGATGGCCTCAGTCCAAACACGATCTATAGCATGCCAGGTCATGAGGATGTTACGTCCATCTACGGTTGAGAAACGAGGTTGCTTGCATGATTCCATATCCAGACCGAAAATCCTCAGGGAGATTCCTAACATCGACACGTCATATGAAAAAGATAAAAGTAAAGGAGCAACAATTGCGAGCCTATCCATTTTCAATCGTATTTCTCGACGTTGGTCGAGGAACCATCCACCATTGCCACGGGGAGCGAAACTACCCTCCTCAAATTTAGATCGACGTCCCCAAACAAGGTCACCACGAACCCGTGTTCTCGCTACCCTGCCTATGTCCAGAACCCAATGCTGAGGCGAGCAGTCAAGACCTTAGCATAGCCAAATCCAATACACCGAAGCCACGGGTTCAAACACCACGTGTGGTCATCTAGCCCGAGACAGGGAGACAACATCAAAAACTTCCATATTTCGGGAGCATTTTAATCTCCGAATGTTTGATATATACAAGGCACGTAATAGTTAAGCAATGCATCCTCCCATCTGCCCCATATGTCTAGCCACTCTCAAACGCAGTAGGCCCATCGCAAGCATAATCAATATCCCCGGGATTAAAAAAGTAAAAGAATGGTAGCTATTTTGAAAAGACAAGCATGGCCCAAATCAGAAGATTTTCCAAAGCCAACATTGCTGCGTGCACACTGGTGAAATACTTCTTCGAATGAACAACATATCCATACATGAGGGGATATCAATGAACATCGCATGAAGCAACCCACCACTTCAGGAGCCATCATTCTACGTTTTTTAAACCAGATTTACCATATTTAATCTCTCCTAAACATAGTTGCATGCGGGGATTTAAGCAGGTAAGAATCTGGGAAACCACGGAGATGGGGAAGCTGTGGAAATCTATCTATAGCCGGCAAAGATTTACCCACCCATGTGAGTAAGGGGACCTAGATTTCATTACCAACACGTAACCACCGAAGGGTGGGTGAATCGTCAACTCTAGAATTCTCACCTAGGCACTACGTTTGGCAATGCCGAATATAGTATTCATTGGTCGAATCTGATCGCGACAGCGGGAAGGATCCTATTGAAAATCAAGGGTAAGTAAATATTTCCTAAACAGAAAGTTCGGTTCTGTACCCCACCTACCCTAACACTAACAATAATTGAAAGTGGCAGCACGTAGGTTATGGGAATTAGGGCCAAAGGGATCCTCCAAAAAGTCCCATTCAAGGTCGGATAAAACCGATAGACTGATAGACGGGGCGATTGGTAAGATAAGATGGAATTTGGAATCCAGTTCCATACGGCTCAAGGTTTACCAAGGCGACACCGAAAGATTGCTTCGCTAAACTCATTCCTACATGAGGTCAAACCATTGTGGTAAGAACTTGTCAACCATGATACTATTTTGGAAAAACACAAATCCCCTGGTAAACAAGCTGTCGTTTTGGTCGAATATATCGGTTGGGCACCGCGAATACGTATACTACAGTCAGCGTCATATAGCCCGACCTCGCTCCAAGAACTGGGTGTTTGGTTGTATCAATGGCTAGAATGATTAAGCGTGGAAACTAGGTCTAACCTTAAATGAAGTATATATACACACTACACCCGTACTTGGCTCTGCAACAATCTTTTCAAGATGTGCCAAATCCCCAAGACCCAAAAGGCTGCTGTCATCGAATCTCACGAGAAACCCGTTGAGATTCAAACCATCCCTGTTCCCACTCCCGGACCTGATGACGTCCTCGTCAAGATCGAGTACACCGGTGTCTGCCACACTGATCTCCACGCCGCCGAGGGTGACTGGCCTATCCCCACCAAGCTTCCCTTGGTCGGTGGTCACGAAGGTGCCGGTAAGGTTGTTGCTCTCGGTAGCAACGTCAAGGACCTTAAGATTGGCGACTCTGTCGGAGTTGTCTGGCTCCACTCTGCCTGTATGACCTGCGAGTACTGCATCCAAGGTCGTGAGACTGTGTGCCCCAACCAACATATGTCTGGCTACAGTGTTGACGGCAGTTTCCAAGAGTACTGTGTTGCTCGTGCCTCCCACGTTGCCCGCATTCCTGACAACCTTCCTCTCATCGAGGCTGCTCCTATCCTCTGTGCCGGTGTCACCGTGTACAAGGGTCTCAAGGAGACTGAGGTCCGCTCTGGCCAATTCGTCACCATTGTTGGTGCTGGTGGAGGTCTTGGTCACTTGGCTGTCCAGTATGCCAAGGCTATGGGCATGAACGTTGTCGCCGTCGATACTGGTGATGACAAGAGAAAGCTTTGCGTTGAAGAGCTCGGAGCTGACTACTTTGTTGACTTCATGAAGGATGATGTTGTTGCCACTGTCAAGGAGGTCACCGGTGGAGGATCCCACGGTGTCTTGCTCTTGTCCCCCGCTGAGAAGCCCTTCCAACAAGCTGTTGACTACACTCGTCGTTGGGGTACTGTTGCCTGCATTGCCCTTCCCGCCGGAGCCAAGGGCACCTTCCCCGTGTTCGATCTTGTCCTCCAGCGTTTGACCATCCGTGGTTCCATTGTTGGTAACCGTCAAGATCTTGCTGAGGCTCTTGACTTCGCTGCTCGCGGTAAGGTCAGATGCCACTACAAGGTCATGGATTTGGAGAAGATTCCCCAGATCTACGAGGATATGCACGCTGGCAAGATTGCCGGACGTATTATTCTTGACATGCACAACCATTAAATTAGAGTAAATGTACAAATTATCCAAGAATAAATAGAAATCACAATGTGTAAATACAAGTAGTTGACAAATCAGGATATACATGCAAACTAGGGGAGATATATACGGAATAAGGTAATTCTCGATTTCTAAAACTGTACTATTCGGAAGGTGGCACCCATTTACTGGCTCACAGTAGATTGAGTGTTTGGATCGCCATGCAAGTAGCAGAACGACAATATATGGGATCATACTGGTAGGGGCAGCGTAATACTAATGGACACATACAAAGACGAAAGTATGGGTGGCAATTAAAAATGCCGAAACAGTCCTCAAATGAAGGATAAGGTTTATTATTAAGGATTGAGCTGCGAACCCGATACCTCTAGATTTCTGGCAATATTATGAAGATATCAATGACTAGACTTATGAACCGCTTCAAGGTAGCTCTAGAATTGAAACTCGATTGGCGTAGAAATTTTTTATTGATCAATGAGAATCCAATGTTCACCAAAAAAGGATTCGATCAGAGATAAGTAAATACGAATCATCGTTCTTAACCTGGATAATCCCATCATATCGTATGCGCCATTCTCAATCAATATCTGAAAACCTGGAAATCAATAGACGAAAAGGGTACATTATGAACGCCGACCGGAGGTAGGTTAGGGTTAGGGTCTCAATGAATCGAGATCTTCATGGTCAAATGGGTAAAATTTCTACATGGATTCTAGATCTGCATGTAGGCATCACCATTAGCTAACCATAAACATGCCGTTGAGGTAGTTTGCATCAACGATATGCGTGTGTCTCCAAACATTGATACAGACCTCATATATTTCCTTAATCACTAATACAAAGAATGATAAGCAGTAAGGATACATCAATTATCCGGGAAGGTACAACCAGGCTTGGCGATATGCTGCACCAAGTATATATAGTGGGCATGGATCAACTTGCAAAACAACAATCTTTTCAAGATGTGCCAAATCCCCAAGACCCAAAAGGCTGCTGTCATCGAATCTCACGAGAAACCCGTTGAGATCCAAACTATCCCTGTCCCTACTCCCGGACCTGATGATGTTCTCGTCAAGATCGAGTACACCGGTGTCTGCCACACTGATCTCCACGCCGCCGAGGGTGACTGGCCTATCCCCACCAAGCTCCCCTTGGTCGGTGGTCACGAAGGTGCCGGTAAGGTTGTTGCTCTCGGTAGCAACGTCAAGGACCTCAAGATTGGCGACTCTGTCGGAGTTGTCTGGCTCCACTCTGCCTGTATGACCTGCGAGTACTGCATCCAAGGTCGTGAGACTGTGTGCCCCAACCAACACATGTCTGGCTACAGCGTTGACGGCAGTTTCCAAGAGTACTGTGTTGCCCGTGCCTCCCACGTTGCCCGCATTCCCGACAACCTTCCCCTCATCGAAGCTGCTCCTATCCTCTGTGCCGGTGTCACCGTGTACAAGGGTCTCAAGGAGACTGAGGTCCGCTCTGGCCAATTCGTCACCATTGTTGGTGCTGGTGGAGGTCTTGGTCACTTGGCTGTCCAGTATGCCAAGGCTATGGGCATGAACGTTGTTGCCGTCGATACCGGTGATGACAAGAGAAAGCTTTGTGTTGAAGAGCTCGGAGCTGACTACTTTGTTGACTTCATGAAGGATGATGTTGTTGCCACTGTCAAGGAGGTCACCGGTGGAGGATCCCATGGTGTCTTGCTCTTGTCCCCTGCTGAGAAGCCCTTCCAACAAGCTGTTGACTACACTCGTCGTTGGGGTACTGTTGCCTGCATTGCCCTTCCCGCCGGAGCCAAGGGCACCTTCCCCGTGTTCGATCTTGTCCTCCAACGTTTGACCATCCGTGGTTCCATTGTTGGTAACCGTCAAGATCTTGCTGAGGCTCTTGACTTCGCTGCTCGCGGTAAGGTCAGATGCCACTACAAGGTCATGGATTTGGAGAAGATTCCCCAGATCTACGAGGATATGCACGCTGGCAAGATTGCCGGACGTATCATCCTTGACATGCACAACCACTAATTTGCTTAATTCAATTGTACATTTGATAGAAATAAATTAAACCCTTCATTATTTCGGAAACCATCGAGTAGATAATTTCCACTGAGAACGTAAAAATTTCTGGGATAGAAGTGAATTAGTTTTTCCTGAAATATTCGTAAAATATACGCACTCAACGGCATTTCGAGTGAATTATTCGATTGCATGTGCCTGGCTGCAAATAAGTCCTCAGCCTTCAGCTCTAAAGGAACATGAATCCATCAACGTCAATGTTGATTGGCAGGATGGATGCAATGGGTATTTCTAGCCATGCTGGAATTTACTTTTATAGCGGCGTGTGAAAGATCAACTATAGATATCAATACTACGTTGCACTTAAAAGGGATGTGGCCAGGTTGTAGAGGATTTGAGCTAAAATAGTTGTACCAGCACCTGAAGTCGTACAAAAAACCACCGGAATTTCATAGATCTAGTCAGACCAAGCACAAGGTCAATATAAAAAGAAGGTAAGGCACCCCTGGCGATCAGTAACATTTCACAATGATGTTTTAAATTCCCAAGACCCAAAAAGCCGTTGTTATCGAATCTCACAACAAACCCGTTGAGATTTAGACTATCGCTGTCCCCACACCTGAGGTCCGTTCTAGCCGATTTATTACCATTGTTGGTGCTGGCAGAGGTCTCGGCCACTTGGCTGTCCAATATGCCAAGGCTATGGACACGAACGTCGTTGCCGTCGATACCGGTGATGACAAGAGAAAGCTTTGTGTTGAAGAGCTCGGAGCTGACTACTTTGTTGACTTCATGAAGGATGATGTTGTTGCCACTGTCAAGGAGGTCACCGGTGGAGGATCCCACGGTGTCTTGCTCTTGTCCCCCGCTGAGAAGCCCTTCCAACAAGCTGTTGACTACACTCGTCGTTGGGGTACTGTTGCCTGCATTGCCCTTCCAGCCGGAGCCAAGGGCACCTTCCCCGTGTTCGATCTTGTCCTTCAACGGCTGACCATCCGTGGTTCTATTGTTGGTAACCGTCAAGATCTTGCTAAAGCTCTTGACTTTGCTGCTCGTGGTAAGGTAAAACTACTCAAATGTATGAGGATATGCACGCTGACAAGATTGCTGGGCGGCTTACACAATCAATAAGTTGATTAGGTATGTATAACATGCAAGCAAAATGGAATAAATTTGATAGATATGATTTGTTGATGTTTCTTGGCTCCTTTGAATTATCAGTCCCGATGAAGGATTTCTCCCAAATTTGGAATGGAAACAGTCTTCCAGTGGTCTAAGGCCATGAGGCGTTCAGTTTCTGGACCAAATATTTTGTTCTGGGTGGTACGATTCTAGGGATTCAACATCGAGATCCCCTCATCAATACGTACACACCTTCAGGTGATGACCACAATTGAGCAACTAGGAAATCACGAGTGAAATCTTGTGGTTCTGAAACAGTCTGTTGCCAGATTTACCCAATCGAACGGAACTTGGTTCCCTGGTACAAGCGCGGATTTTTAATCACGGCGATTTATATGTTGATAGTTCCATCGCGTACACGTTCTAGACAACGTAGCAAATGGTATTTATTCTCAGCGGGAGAACGCGAAATGCCACAATTCCTTAGTTTCCGTAACGTGATGTCATCATTTGCTCTCAAAAATTTTCAAGCGGTGAGGGGCTTATTAAGAGGCCGTATGGCCCCTAGGCGTCAGTTTCAACTTATTTCTCCCAATTATCTCTTCAGAATGTACTCCCTTCCCCAATACCAGAAAGGTGCAGTGGTCACTGCTCATGATAAACCCGTCACCATTCAACGCATCTCTGTCCCCACCCCAGGCCCCGATGATGTACTTGTAAAGGTTGAGTACACTGGTGTTTGTCACACTGACCTTCACGCCGCTGATGGTGACTGGCCTATCCCCACCAAGCTTCCCTTGGTCGGTGGTCACGAAGGTGCCGGTAAGGTTGTTGCTCTCGGTAGCAACGTCAAGGACCTCAAGATTGGCGATAAAGTAGGTGTTGTCTGGCTCCACTCTGCTTGTCAAACTTGTGAGTATTGCATCCAAGGTCGTGAGACCGTTTGTCCTCACCAACACATGTCTGGCTACAGTGTTGATGGCAGTTTCCAAGAGTACTGTGTTGCCCGTGCCTCCCACGTTGCCCGCATTCCTGACAACCTTCCCCTTATCGAGGCTGCTCCTATCCTCTGTGCCGGTGTCACCGTGTACAAGGGTCTCAAGGAGACTGAGGTCCGCTCTGGCCAATTCGTCACCATTGTTGGTGCTGGTGGAGGTCTTGGTCACTTGGCTGTCCAGTATGCCAAGGCTATGGGCATGAACGTCGTTGCCGTCGATACCGGTGATGACAAGAGAAAGCTTTGTGTTGAAGAGCTCGGAGCTGACTACTTTGTTGACTTCATGAAGGATGATGTTGTTGCCACTGTCAAGGAGGTCACCGGTGGAGGATCCCACGGTGTCTTGCTCTTGTCCCCTGCTGAGAAGCCCTTCCAACAAGCTGTTGACTACACTCGTCGCTGGGGTACTGTTGCCTGCATTGCCCTTCCCGCCGGAGCCAAGGGTACCTTCCCCGTGTTCGATCTTGTCCTCCAACGTTTGACCATCCGTGGTTCCATTGTTGGTAACCGTCAAGATCTTGCTGAAGCCCTTGACTTCGCTGCCCGTGGCAAGGTCAAGTGCCACTATAAGACCATGATGTTGGATGATCTTCCAGCAGTGTTCGATGATATGAAGGCAGGAAAGATTGCCGGACGTATTGTTCTTGACCTTTCTGGTAAAAGAAAGGAATGTAGTTAAATTGCCCGCCTCCGTACATATAGAGATTCGTTGTTAAATTGAATCGAAATTTTGTGATATATTTTGTGCAAAGATGAATGTTCCGTAAAATAAATCAAATCGTTTACAATCTATCTTCTCTAATAGCTTGTCACTTGGTTTATTAATATCATTTATTCACAGTTCCCTGCAATCAATCGTCAGTCTCATATCCTCACGAGCTCAAGAACGATTCAGTGCAGCTGATGCTTCTGCTTGTTTTACTAGGTTCTCAGGTGCATCCAGCCAGTCCATCATCACCTCAACAAAGTTGATCTTGTCGTGGTAACCTTCGACCTTTTTCAGAACTTGTTCGAATTCTTCAGCGGTGTTTGCACGACCTTGGAATCCAATCTTGTCTTGACCGGCAGCACCACCGAAGTAGTCAAGGGTCTTGCTGAAGTCCCATCCATCGATATCATTGTAGGTACGCTTCACGCCATGAATCAAGCGTTCAATTGTATAGCCATTGTTGTTCAGCAGGAATATGATGGGATGCAGGCCCAGGCGGATCATTACCGAGATTTCTTGGCAAGTTAATTGGAAACTTCCGTCCCCAACAAACAGAATAACACGACGTGGTCCACCTGCCACAGCGGCTCCGAGGGTGGAGCCGACAGTGTAGCCGATGGAACCCCACAGGATCTGCGAGATGAATGTAGCCCCTTCAGGCAGGTGAGAGTTTAACGCACCAAACACCGAAGTACCAGTTTCGGCGACGACAATATCGTTGGCCTTGAAGAAGTGGCTCATTCTGGGCCAAAACCATGCTTGTGGGACCATGGCCTTCATGTCAATCTGTGGCAGATCAGTTGACAGAGCCTCGGTTTTCTTGTACTCCCGCTTGGGGATGGTGGAAGCAAGTTTTGGTAATAGGTACTTCATGCCCACCGCTTTGTACGTTCCGTAGAACACATCGGTGTAGTCAGAGTGCATTTCAACGGTTTTGTCGGTGTCCATGCGGTACGAGAAGGACCCAGTATTGAAATCAGATTTCAGCCCACCCACGCTCAGAATGAGATCGGCATTCTCGACCTCTTCCTTGACTCTGGGATTGGATAGGGAGCCGACATAGATGCCCCGGAATTGCGGATGGCTTTCGCTGACCACTGCTTTACCCATAGGTGTGGTGTAGTAAGGCAATCCTGTCTTCTCGATCAGTTGGAGGAGCTCTTTCTCGCAGTGATGACGAATCGCGCAGGCATCGGCAATGATGATTGGATCCTTGGCAGCCTCGACAGCCTTTGCAATCTCCCGAATGCAAGCAGCTTCGATCTTTTCGGGGTTATGTGGGAGTGCTAGATTCAGTGGCTTCATATCAACCGTGATCTCGGCGTCCACAACATCGGTAGGGAGTGAGATGTAGACCGGGCGGACTTTCTGCACACAGTCAGTCAAAACTCGATCGATTTCAGCAGCCGCGTTGTGAGGCAGCAGGGTCGTGTTGGTAATGGTAATGTGGCTGAAAATCTTCTGGAAAGCACGGAAGTCACCATTACCGAGAGTATGATGGAGGAGCGCTCCTGAAGCTTGTGACTTGGTATTCGGGGTACCGGTGATCTTGACCACGGGCACCATCTCAGAGTAAGCACCAGCAATCCCATTAACAGCACTGAGCTCACCGACACCGAAAGTCGTGATTACAGCCTAGAGTATGAGTGTTGAGCAACTTGGCGATTCCAACCTAACATATTGAGTACTTACGCCGACACCCTTCACTCTGGCATACCCATCGGCAGCATAGGCAGCGTTCAGCTCGTTACAGTCCCCAATGAGGTTGATCAATCCCGAATCCTGTACGCGATCAAGGAAGACGAGGTTGAAATCCCCAGGGACAGAGAATATATCATCAATGCCGATTTCCTTCAGACGAGTCAATAAGTATTGACTGACGGTCATGGTTTGTGCGTTGCTAGACATGGTGAAAGGGATTACTTTGTTCCCACATAAGCATATTCGCAATTTATATAGGGACGCATGGTGGTTACGTAGCGAGCAATGGGTTTGTTCAAGAGTTCTAGCAAGTATTTCCCGTTAGTTTCAAAAAATATCCAAAAAACTTCCAAAAAGCGTCCAAACAATCGCACAATACGATTGAATTGAATCCTGTAGCATAGTTCATGTTATTGGACGGATTAATCGCTATAAATTCCTAGTAACTATATTTCAGTTTTAGGTTACGAATCAATCAGATAATACGTCACTTCAGAGTGTCAGTGACGAGTGCGCATTCCGTTCAACCAATATCCTCCTGTCATGAATCCCACCATTTTGACCCCAAACCAGCTGGTAAGCGTATCATGAAGAGCATAATAAACATGTAGTAAATATTGGTTCCATTGATTGGTAATGCTTTACAATTATCAGCATTGCAGTGGGTTGACGCCTAGATCGCGTCTACCAATTCCACTTTCCAAATTGGTTTGCACACGTAATATGATATCAGGATGCCACTCAATTGCGCCTACCTTGACATTATAATGTTATGGTGGGAGGCTCAAGGAAGAATGCTATTTACCATATTCAATTGAATCGTGTGTTCCTGCACATTCCAAAGACGAAAGGGTCTGTTACACGATGGTGATCATCATCGCCAATATTAAAATTCAACTCTATGACCGACTGGTAAATCCAAAACAACAACCAATCGAATTAGATCAATGACCACGTATCCACATGTAGGCCCTGGTAATATCAAGCCCCAAAGCTGAGTTTCCCGAACAGTGACTTGATAAATCCAAACCCTAACCCTATGACCCACCATGAATGTTATTTCTGAAAGCCACCTGAAATATCGCTCATTTGTTGAGCAGTATCGGACATGTGGATTGAATGATATGTCCCAGATTGACTGTACTGAATAGGGCATTAAAAATCCGTTCGAATATACTGCAACGTTTCACATTCATCTGCCGTAAATAGCTTTATCACCAGCCCCGAATATCGAACTAATAGCCGTGATTTAGAGACAATGGATATTTGATGATAGTCATACTAATCCTACGCTTACGCGGATGGTCAATTCAGAGCGACGCCTATAAAATGATACATACCACCCTGAAGATGAACCATTGAACTGCGAAAATGACTCAAATCCCTAAAAATCAAAAGGCTGCTGTGGTTGAGTCCCACGATAAACCCGTCGCGATAAAGAATATTCCCGTCGCCACTCCCGGGCCTGATGATGTTCTCGTCAAAATCGAGTACACCGGTGTCTGCCACACTGATCTCCACGCCGCCGAAGGTGACTGGCCTATCCCCACCAAGCTTCCCTTGGTCGGTGGTCACGAAGGTGCCGGTAAGGTTGTTGCTCTCGGTAGCAACGTCAAGGACCTTAAGATTGGCGACTCTGTCGGAGTTGTCTGGCTCCACTCTGCCTGTATGACCTGCGAGTACTGCATCCAAGGTCGTGAGACTGTGTGCCCCAACCAACACATGTCTGGCTACAGCGTTGATGGTAGTTTCCAAGAGTACTGTGTTGCCCGTGCCTCCCACGTTGCCCGCATTCCTGAGAACCTTCCTCTGATCGAGGCTGCTCCTATCCTCTGTGCCGGTGTCACCGTGTACAAGGGTCTCAAGGAGACTGAGGTCCGCTCTGGCCAATTCGTCACCATTGTTGGTGCTGGTGGAGGTCTCGGTCACTTGGCTGTCCAGTATGCCAAGGCTATGGGCATGAACGTTGTCGCCGTCGATACAGGTAGCGATAAAAAGACTCTTTGTACACAAGAATTGGGCGCAGATTATTTTGTCGATTTCATGAAGGACGATGTTGTAGCAGAAGTCAAGAGAGTTACAGGTGGAGGATCCCATGGTGTCTTGCTCTTGTCCCCCGCTGAGAAGCCCTTCCAACAAGCTGTTGACTACACTCGTCGCTGGGGTACTGTTGCCTGCATTGCCCTTCCCGCTGGAGCCAAGGGCACCTTCCCCGTGTTCGATCTTGTCCTCCAACGGTTGACCATCCGTGGTTCTATTGTTGGTAACCGTCAAGATCTTGCCGAGGCTCTTGACTTCGCTGCCCGCGGTAAGGTCAAATGCCACTACAAGGTAATGGATCTCGACCACATCCCCCAAATCTACGAGGATATGCACGCTGGTAAGATTGCCGGACGTATTATTATCGACATGCACAACCATTAGTACTCCAACCACTTTATGTAATCAGTTTTCAAATAAAAAGGCCGAAATTGTAAATCACTACTACAGACAAGTAGATTGGGATTGATTTCAATCCGCAATTCAGCATAATGCAACATGGGAAGTTGACTCCATCAAGATTGAGGTGAATCCAAAGTTAATCCCATATAAGATTTTGAATATTGCGGTAATGTGTTATCATTGAATCTTACTTAAACTGGCCAAAAGAATCTAGACGTTGTTCGATTCCTAAATGATTCTTTCTGGTCCATCTGGGCAATAATGCCAGTGGGTATTCCGAATTCGGTACACACAGGGAGGTCTAGATATATATGATAAGTATATAAGAAGAAAACAATGGCTAAATTTGTAGTATTTGGTAAATCATCATGCTATTAGATTGATATATTCACATCCCAGGGCGGAATCAGAGTTTACATGTACACTAAATTCCAGATTGAGAATTATCATCGGCTAAAATTCTGATAATACCAAGAAACAATACCGACACATGAAAAGAAAACTAGCCTTAAAGGTGTAATGGAAGGTTCTACACGTAAATATTGAAGAATATATAAACGCATACCATTTGTTCTATCCAACCTCAAGCTACTATTCAAAATGTGCCAAATTCCCAAGACTCAAAAGGCTGCTGTCATCGAATCTCACGACAAACCAGTCGAGATTCAGACCATCCCTGTCCCCACTCCTGGTCCTGATGATGTCCTCGTCAAGATCGAGTACACCGGTGTCTGCCACACTGATCTCCACGCCGCCGAGGGTGACTGGCCTATCCCCACCAAGCTCCCCTTGGTCGGTGGTCACGAAGGTGCCGGTAAGGTTGTTGCTCTCGGTAGCAACGTCAAGGACCTCAAGATTGGCGACTCTGTCGGAGTTGTCTGGCTCCACTCTGCCTGTATGACCTGCGAGTACTGCATCCAAGGTCGTGAGACTGTGTGCCCCAACCAACACATGTCTGGCTACAGTGTTGACGGCAGTTTCCAGGAGTACTGTGTTGCCCGTGCCTCCCACGTTGCCCGTATTCCCGACAACCTTCCTCTCATCGAGGCTGCTCCTATCCTCTGTGCCGGTGTCACCGTGTACAAGGGTCTCAAGGAGACTGAGGTCCGCTCTGGCCAATTTGTCACCATTGTTGGTGCTGGTGGAGGTCTCGGTCACTTGGCTGTCCAATATGCCAAGGCTATGGGCATGAACGTTGTTGCCGTCGATACCGGTGATGACAAGAGAAAGCTTTGTGTTGAAGAGCTCGGAGCTGACTACTTTGTTGACTTCATGAAGGATGATGTTGTTGCCACTGTCAAGGAGGTCACTGGTGGAGGATCCCACGGTGTCTTGCTCTTGTCCCCTGCTGAGAAGCCCTTCCAACAAGCTGTTGACTACACTCGTCGTTGGGGTACTGTTGCCTGCATTGCCCTTCCCGCCGGAGCCAAGGGCACCTTCCCCGTGTTCGATCTTGTCCTCCAGCGTTTGACCATCCGTGGTTCCATTGTTGGTAACCGTCAAGATCTTGCTGAGGCTCTTGACTTCGCTGCTCGCGGTAAGGTCAGATGCCACTACAAGGTCATGGATTTGGAGAAGATTCCCCAGATCTACGAGGATATGCACGCTGGCAAGATTGCCGGACGTATCATCCTTGACTTGCACAACCATTAAGATTTTTCAAATAGAATGTAAATAACTGAATATACGATTGGAAATAAATTCGTCAAGTCGTACGATATGTCGCTGGAAATAGTATGAATAACATAACCCCAGACGCGAGGTGGCTGAATATAATTATACTTCATTTTCGATGTGCACAAAATACGAACAGTCGCACATGCATAACCTTTATGGGTTCAAACACGGATTGCAAATAAGCCAAACATACTTATGAAGCAAGGTTCCGGTTGTATTCATAACAAACAAATATGCGATATATCCTCATATCAATGATTAACAACTCGAAGATTGAAATAATGGGCATCATACAGGAGTAAACGCCTAATATAAGCTAAAATACAGTAGGGTGCTTGAGGAGTGAACCATAAATTCCGATTCGGAGAGTATTCCACGCAGTTCTCACGAGACCCGGCCGACAATTTTAATTGGAAACGTTAATCACACTCAATATTCCTGTAATTTCCCAAAAACATTCCGGTTCTGGAAGGAATTTGCGTGTAAAATAATTGTCCGATTCCGTTCCCCACGGAACCTTAACTCTATAATCCCAATCCGTCCAAAATTGGTAATAGGAACCTAACTTTCATTTACATTAACTGCCAGAATGGTTTATTAAATAAGGTAGTAGTACATGTTATGTTTCTTATCACCAGACTAGGTTCTAATGGTCACTTTTGCTTTTAAGATGCCTGAAGTCCTTGAGCTTGTTGGAGTGGGCACTGACCTACAACGCCTGCTGGTACCCATCACCAGCGTATATGTTAAGAGCAGGAAATGCTATTTTGGCGAAAGTGTTCCTCCTTGTATTTGTGCTTGCCAATAGCGCGAACATTCCGGATATCCCCGTAATTGTAGATCATTGATGTTCCAGAAGTACGGGGCGATAGATATTTGGCATTTCTAGGTATTGATTCGCCAAATACGGATCGATTAAACATGCGTCAAGTGTGCACCAAATTCAGCAGGGCAGGATGACGGGTAATCATTTAAGGACAATTCGGATCGATTCGAGTTGCTTTGAAATTATTTGACGAGATCTGTATTGTAATATCCACGTATGTAAAATCGACGCGAGTGCCGGTCATATCGGTAATCTATATTGGGCAATAGAATGGAAGGATTGGTTATAGCTGTAGCTAGACCAGAAAAGGCTGTGCTATGTATGTTAGTGAATTATCTGGACCACAGCGTATGGATATCAATGGGGTTGACAAAAGGCCGCAATAGAGCAACAAACTTGGAAGAGGGCACATGTATATAAGCGCATCGCGGTGCCTTACTACAAATTGTGAAAAAACACAATGTGCCAAATTCCCAAGACTCAGAAAGCCGCTGTCATCGAATCTCACGACAAACCAGTTGAGATTCAGACCATCCCTGTCCCCACTCCTGGACCTGATGATGTTCTCGTCAAGATCGAGTACACCGGTGTCTGCCACACTGATCTCCACGCCGCCGAGGGTGACTGGCCTATCCCCACCAAGCTCCCCTTGGTCGGTGGTCACGAAGGTGCCGGTAAGGTTGTTGCTCTCGGTAGCAACGTCAAGGACCTTAAGATTGGCGACTCTGTCGGAGTTGTCTGGCTCCACTCCGCCTGTATGACCTGCGAGTACTGCATCCAAGGTCGTGAGACTGTTTGCCCCAACCAACACATGTCCGGATACAGTGTTGATGGTAGTTTCCAAGAGTACTGTGTTGCCCGTGCCTCCCACGTTGCCCGCATTCCCGATAACCTTCCTCTCATCGAGGCTGCTCCTATCCTCTGTGCCGGTGTCACCGTGTACAAGGGTCTCAAGGAGACTGAGGTCCGCTCTGGCCAATTCGTCACCATTGTTGGTGCCGGTGGAGGTCTCGGTCACTTGGCTGTCCAATATGCCAAGGCTATGGGCATGAACGTTGTTGCCGTCGATACCGGTGATGACAAGAGAAAACTCTGCGTTGAAGAGCTCGGAGCTGACTACTTTGTTGACTTCATGAAGGATGATGTTGTTGCCACTGTCAAGGAGGTCACCGGTGGAGGATCCCACGGTGTCTTGCTCTTGTCCCCTGCTGAGAAGCCCTTCCAACAAGCTGTTGACTACACTCGTCGCTGGGGTACTGTTGCCTGCATTGCCCTTCCCGCCGGAGCCAAGGGCACCTTCCCCGTGTTCGATCTTGTCCTCCAACGTTTGACCATCCGTGGTTCCATTGTTGGTAACCGTCAAGATCTTGCTGAGGCTCTTGACTTCGCTGCTCGCGGTAAGGTCAGATGCCACTACAAGGTCATGGATTTGGAGAAGATTCCCCAGATCTACGAGGATATGCACGCTGGCAAGATTGCCGGACGTATCATCCTCGACTTGCACAACCATTAAGGTTTTTAAATAGAATGTAAATAAGTAAAAGCGTTCATAGCAATAAATTGTCGCTTCGGTTGTATTCGTAACCAAACAATATATAGTTTATTTGGGTGGTGATCAAATAGGTTTGTAAAAATATCGAATGCAGGTAAATTTCAAATTTTATTATAATGTACACAGTTCTTGCGAAACCGGGCCCTCAATATGACAGCAATTTACCAGAAAAATATACTTGTGAAGCAAGGTTCCGGTTGTATTCATAACAAACAAATATGCGATATATCCTCATATCAATGATTGACAACCCGAAGATTGAAATAATGGGCATCATACAGGAGTAAACGCCTAATATAAGCTAAAATACAGTAGGGTGCTTGAGGAGCGAACCATAAATTCCGATTCGGAGAGTATTCCACGCAGTTCTCACGAGACCCGGCCGACAATTTTAATTGGAAACGTTAATCACACTCAATATTCCTGTAATTTCCCAAAAAAATTCCGGTTCTGGAAGGAATTTGCGTGTAAAATAATTGACCGATTCCGTTCCCCGCGGCACCTTAACTGTAAAATTCCAATCCCTCCCAAATTAGTAAGGGGGCCTAAACCTTTCAAGCTAAAAAAATAGCTTATATCTATATGGCGATTGTTGATATTTCCTAACAAATCATTGAGGGTCATCTGCCAATGCATAAAGAGAGCCTCTGTAAGCTTGTTAAAATGGGCATTGACCTTCAACACCTTCTGTGGTCCATAGCTGGTGTACATGAAAAGAGCAAGCGATGCTATTGTGGCGAAAGTGTTCCTCCTTGTATTTGTGCATCCAATAGCGCGAACATTCCGGATATCCTCGTAATTGTAGATCATGGATGTTCCAGAAGTACGGGGCGATAGATATTTGGCATTTCTAGGTATTGATTCGCCAAATACGGATCGATTAAACATGCGTCAAGTGTGCACCAAATTCAGCAGGGCAGGATGACGGGTAATCATTTAAGGACAATTCGGATCGATTCGAGTTGCTTTGAAATTATTTGACGAGATCTGTATTGTAATATCCATGTATGTAAAATCGACTTGGTTGCCGGTCGTCGAGGCACACTTATTTGGGTACAAACATTGCAGGATTGGTTATAGCTGTAGCTAGACCAGAAAAGGCTGTGCTATGTATGTTGTTAGTGAATTATCTAGACAATTACGTATGGATTTCACGGGGGCAAGAGACTTGCGAGTTGGCACATGTATAAAAGTGCATCGCCGAACCTCATTACCAATTGTAAAAACACAATGTGCCAAATTCCCAAGACTCAGAAAGCCGCTGTCATCGAATCTCACGACAAACCAGTCGAGATTCAGACCATCCCTGTCCCCACTCCTGGACCTGATGATGTCCTCGTCAAGATCGAGTACACCGGTGTCTGCCACACTGATCTCCACGCCGCCGAGGGTGACTGGCCTATCCCCACCAAGCTTCCCTTGGTCGGTGGTCACGAAGGTGCCGGTAAGGTTGTTGCTCTCGGTAGCAACGTCAAGGACCTCAAGATTGGCGACTCTGTCGGAGTTGTCTGGCTCCACTCTGCCTGTATGACCTGCGAGTACTGCATCCAAGGTCGTGAGACTGTGTGCCCCAACCAACATATGTCTGGCTACAGTGTTGACGGCAGTTTCCAAGAGTACTGTGTTGCCCGTGCCTCCCACGTTGCCCGCATTCCCGACAACCTTCCCCTCATCGAGGCTGCTCCTATCCTCTGTGCCGGTGTCACCGTGTACAAGGGTCTCAAGGAGACTGAGGTCCGCTCTGGCCAATTTGTCACCATTGTTGGTGCTGGTGGAGGTCTTGGTCACTTGGCTGTCCAATATGCCAAGGCTATGGGCATGAACGTTGTTGCCGTCGATACCGGTGATGACAAGAGAAAGCTTTGTGTTGAAGAGCTCGGAGCTGACTACTTTGTTGACTTCATGAAGGATGATGTTGTTGCCACTGTCAAGGAGGTCACCGGTGGAGGATCCCACGGTGTCTTGCTCTTGTCCCCCGCTGAGAAGCCCTTCCAACAAGCTGTTGACTACACTCGTCGTTGGGGTACTGTTGCCTGTATTGCCCTTCCCGCCGGAGCCAAGGGCACCTTCCCCGTGTTCGATCTTGTCCTCCAACGTTTGACCATCCGTGGTTCCATTGTTGGTAACCGTCAAGATCTTGCTGAGGCTCTTGACTTCGCTGCTCGCGGTAAGGTCAGATGCCACTACAAGGTCATGGATTTGGAGAAGATTCCCCAGATCTACGAGGATATGCACGCTGGCAAGATTGCCGGACGTATCATCCTTGACTTGCACAACCATTAAGGTTTTTGAAATAGAATGTAAATAACTGAATATGCGGTTGAAAATAAATTCGTTATGTCGCAATATCCCTCATTAACAGTTTTAGTATCCTACAGGCTGGTAGAATTAAGGCAAATATTATTGAGATTTCGTGACAAAATGTTTGGGCTAGTCAAACACCTGTAAGTAAATCCGTTTTTGAGGGCAATCGTAATTATTTTGCCTGTTATTTTGGAATAGTAATTGCTGAGCAAGATTTTAATCATCTGGTCAGGTACGTGTGGAGTGAACCATAATATGAAATCAAATCGTAGTTGAAACGGTTCTCACGAGACCCGACCGTTAGTTTCAACAAGAATGTCGATCGTACCCAAAAAGCCAGCAATGTTTCATCTAATCAATTCCTGTTCTGGAGGAAATTCGCGTGTAAAATAATTATCCGATACCGTTCCCCAGGGAACCTTAACTGTATGATTCCGATCCTTCCAAAATTGGCGTGGCGGAACAAACTTGCTATTCTTGCGTAAAGCAAACCATACAATATTCATTACAATGAAGTGCCCCGAGCTTTGTACCTAGGACATAATAATCAATTACCATATTTGAGTCAGACCACATGGGGCTTCATGTGTCAGGACTATGTTCTGAACCGTTGTCGAATCAGTCTGCGTAGTCAATGACATGAATTTGGGGGGTAGACATTGGTATTCAACATATGCTGGGATCGTTCATTAGCGAATTTCAAAACGGTAATGGACACTATTTCCGAAAAATTTGTTGAATCTCTAAACCGTCGTCCAGTAATATTGTCAATCCGAATATGCCCGTGGTTGGCGAGCAGCAACGGTCCAGAAGTACGGAGCGATTGATATTAGGTATTTTTAGGTAGTAATCTACCAAATGTAGATTGATCTAACATGCGACAAGGGTGCACCAAATTCAGCAGATGTTGTGATAGGTAATCCCATATGGATATACCGGACCACTACAGCCCACCATTGAGAATGTTTAACATGTACAGGATTGCAAAATCCACGGGAGTTCCGGGTATCATGGTAATCTAATTTGAATAGAAGTGTCGAAGGATTGGCTATAGCGGCAGTGAGACCAGAAAAGGGTGAGATATGAGTGTTGTTAGTGCATTATCTAGACCATTAGGTACAGATTTAGAATGGTGTTAACATAAGGCCGCGACGCAGAAACAAATTTATAACAGAAGATACTTGTATATAAGGGCATTTTTGAACTAGTTGTCCAGTAGTAAAAACACAATGTGCCAAATCCCTAAGACTCAAAAAGCCGCCGTCATCGAATCTCACGACAAACCAGTCGAGATTCAGACCATCCCTGTCCCTACTCCCGGACCTGATGACGTCCTCGTCAAGATCGAGTACACCGGTGTTTGCCACACTGATCTCCACGCCGCCGAGGGTGACTGGCCTATCCCCACCAAGCTTCCCTTGGTCGGTGGTCACGAAGGTGCCGGTAAGGTTGTTGCTCTCGGTAGCAACGTCAAGGACCTCAAGATTGGCGACTCTGTCGGAGTTGTCTGGCTCCACTCTGCCTGTATGACCTGCGAGTACTGCATCCAAGGTCGTGAGACTGTGTGCCCCAACCAACACATGTCAGGATACAGTGTTGACGGCAGTTTCCAAGAGTACTGTGTTGCCCGTGCCTCCCACGTTGCCCGCATTCCCGACAACCTTCCTCTGATCGAAGCTGCTCCTATCCTCTGTGCCGGTGTCACCGTGTACAAGGGTCTCAAGGAGACTGAGGTCCGCTCTGGCCAATTTGTCACCATTGTTGGTGCTGGTGGAGGTCTCGGTCACTTGGCTGTCCAGTATGCCAAGGCTATGGGCATGAACGTTGTCGCCGTCGATACCGGTGACGACAAGAGAAAGCTTTGCGTTGAAGAGCTCGGAGCTGACTACTTTGTTGACTTCATGAAGGATGATGTTGTTGCCACTGTCAAGGAGGTCACCGGTGGAGGATCCCATGGTGTCTTGCTCTTGTCCCCTGCTGAGAAGCCCTTCCAACAAGCTGTTGACTACACTCGTCGCTGGGGTACTGTTGCCTGTATTGCACTTCCCGCCGGAGCCAAGGGCACCTTCCCCGTGTTCGATCTTGTCCTCCAGCGTTTGACCATCCGTGGTTCCATTGTTGGTAACCGTCAAGATCTTGCTGAGGCTCTTGACTTCGCTGCTCGCGGTAAGGTCAGATGCCACTACAAGGTCATGGATTTGGAGAAGATTCCCCAGATCTACGAGGATATGCACGCTGGCAAGATTGCCGGACGTATCATCCTTGACTTGCACAACCATTAAGGTTTTTGAAATAGAATGTAAATAACTGAATATGCGGTTGAATAAATTCTTAATGTCGCAGTACATGATTTTGTTGAAGTATTCTGAAGAGTCACAGCGTATGGGTTTAACTCCATGAAATATATTCTAATAATAACTGCATGGGATTTAAATTGGGTGAAATTTGTCAGACAACTTAAGGCCAAAGGAATTGATTATGAATATCAGTGAAGGATGGTAGTTGAGAATAGTAGGATTGTAAAAGTATGAAAATTAAGAATATCGCACAAAAGCTTGTGAATATGGTTAATATGTAGATAACGTTTGTAACGTTAAAGTCTTAAATCAATATAATCACAACCAAGTCTTGAACTGAAACCAATATAATCACAACTCTGTCTTTCATGAAATGACTTTAAAATGTTTTAGAACATTACTTTATTTTACAAACTCTATTATTGATGCAGTATACTAAATTAAGAGCGATTAAGAGCAGCGGAAGCCTCGGCTTGCTTGACCAAGTTCTCGGGGGCATCCAACCAGTCCATCATGACCTCAACAAAGTTGATCTTGTCGGCGTGGCTCTCAACCTTCTTCAACACTTGCTCAAACTCGCCAGCAGTGTTGGCACGGCCTTGGAATCCAATCTTGTCTTGACCGGCAGCACCACCGAAGTAGTCAAGGGTCTTGCTGAAGTCCCAGTTGTCAATGTCGTTGTAGGTACGCTTGACTCCGTGGATCAAACGCTCAATGGTGTAGCCGTTGTTGTTCAACAAGAAGATGATGGGGCGGAGACCAAGACGGATCATCACTGACACTTCTTGGCAGGTGAGCTGGAAGGAACCATCACCGACAAACAAGATAACACGACGCTCTTGTCCGGCAACAGCAGCTCCAAGACATCCACCAACGGTGTAACCAATGGAACCCCAGAGAATCTGGGAGATGAAGGTGGCACCCTCGGGCATGTGAGAGTTCAAGCAGCCGAACACAGAGGTACCGGTCTCAGCGAGGACAATGTCGTTAGGCTTGAAGAACTTGCCCATTCTGTTCCAGAACCAGGCTTGAGGAACCATGGCCTTCATGTCGATCTTGGGGAGCTCGACGTGGAGGTTGATGCTTTGGACCTCGCGCTTGGGAATGGCAGCAGCAAGCTTAGGCAACAGGTACTTCATACCAACAGCCTTGTAGGTACCGTAGAACACATCAGTGTAGTCAGAGTGAATCTCGACAGTCTTCTCAGCATCCATACGGTAGGAGAAGGATCCAGTGTTGAAGTCGGACTTCAAGCCACCAACACTGAGGATGAGGTCAGCGCCCTCAACTTCTTCCTTGACTCTGGGGCTGGAGAGGGATCCAACATAGATACCGCGGAACTGAGGATGGTCTTCACCAATGACAGCCTTGCCCATGGGGGTGGTGTAGTAAGGCAAGCCGGTCTTCTCGATCAACTCAAGAAGCTCCTTCTCGCAGTGGTGACGGATGGCACAGGCATCAGCAACAATGATGGGCTTCTTGGCCTTGGCAACGGCGTTGACAATCTCACGGACACAAGCGGCCTCAGTCTTCTCGGGGTTAGCGGGAGGGGCGAGGTCCAAGGGCTTCATGTCAACAGTGATCTCGGCATCGACAACATCGGTGGGAAGAGAGATGTACACAGGGCGGACCTTTTGGACACACTCAGTCAACACACGGTCGATCTCAGCAGCAGCGTTGTGAGGCAACAAGGTAGTGTTGGTCACGGTGATGTGGCTGAACATCTTTTGGAAGGCACGGAAGTCTCCGTTACCAAGAGTGTGATGGAGGAGGGCTCCGGAAGCTTGGGACTTGGTGTTGGGGGTACCAGTGATCTTGACAACGGGGACCATCTCGGAGTAGGACCCGGCAATACCGTTGACAGCACTGAGCTCACCGACACCGAAGGTAGTGATGATGGCCTATTGTTCATTGCAAATCATATCATTAGTACTCACTCCTTACTACTTCATTTCGCAATCAATAGTGCTAACTACTTACACCAACACCCTTGACTCTGGCATAACCATCGGCAGCATAGGAAGCGTTCAACTCGTTGCAGTCACCAATGAGATTGATGAGGCCGGAGTCTTGGACACGGTCCAGGAAAACCAAGTTGAAGTCACCGGGAACGGAGAACAAGTCATCGATACCGATCTCCTTCAAACGAAGGATGAGGTACTTGCTCACGGTCATAGTTTGCATGTTGGAAGCCATGTTGAATGATAGAAATGAATGCTAATGATGATGTGCACCAAACATTGCACCTTATATACATTCAGGTTTAGCGAATAATTTGAAGAAGTTGCCCAGTTGGTAAAATGTAATCAAGAGCTGAGACGTGAGCCGATTGAAAGATTGTCGGATACTGCTGGTCAACAAATGCGGTTCCAGAATCGACCTATTTGACGCAATAGGTCTATGATGGATATTGTTTATCCGAAAATATACTTACCCTCAACATGATTCAAGATCTACTTTCATCGACATATACGTATATACTGAACATATTACCACGCTACTACTAAATGAGGCATGTTGCGGTAACCACTAGGCGAATGTCAATATTCCACTTATATTCTGGATTCAATTTCTTGGGTTTTCCACTGGTCAAATTGGTATTGTCATTTGATCCCGTAGAACTTTCATCGTATCCGATCAGCTGAGCATGGCAATCTCACCCAACATGTACAAAATTATTAACCCCAAGATTCGAAATCAGATTGGTGCTTGCCCATTCGGCTTAAGTAAGCACCGTAGATAAAAGCCAACAACAGAAATCAACCTAGACTCCATTCAGGTGCATAATCACTGGGGCTAAAGTCGATCCAGATCAAGTTTAGGGTCAAAGAAGACCCGATAAAACTTACCGAAACTTATTTAAGCTGGTTGATGGTACAGTGTGTAGCATCAAATAAGATGTGCCAAATTCCCAAGACTCAGAAAGCCGCTGTCATCGAATCTCACGACAAACCAGTCGAGATTCAGACCATCCCTGTCCCCACTCCTGGACCTGATGATGTTCTCGTCAAGATCGAGTACACCGGTGTCTGCCACACTGATCTCCACGCCGCCGAGGGTGACTGGCCTATCCCCACCAAGCTCCCCTTGGTCGGTGGTCACGAAGGTGCCGGTAAGGTTGTTGCTCTCGGTAGCAACGTCAAGGACCTCAAGATTGGTGACTCTGTCGGAGTCGTCTGGCTCCACTCCGCCTGTATGACCTGCGAGTACTGCATCCAAGGTCGTGAGACTGTGTGCCCCAACCAACACATGTCTGGCTACAGTGTTGATGGCAGTTTCCAAGAGTACTGTGTTGCCCGTGCCTCCCACGTTGCCCGCATTCCCGACAACCTTCCTCTCATCGAGGCTGCTCCTATCCTCTGTGCCGGTGTCACCGTGTACAAGGGTCTCAAGGAGACTGAGGTCCGCTCTGGCCAATTTGTCACCATTGTTGGTGCTGGTGGAGGTCTCGGTCACTTGGCTGTCCAGTATGCCAAGGCTATGGGCATGAACGTTGTCGCCGTCGATACTGGTGATGACAAGAGAAAACTCTGCGTTGAAGAGCTCGGAGCTGACTACTTTGTTGACTTCATGAAGGATGATGTTGTTGCCACTGTCAAGGAGGTCACCGGTGGAGGATCCCACGGTGTCTTGCTCTTGTCCCCTGCTGAGAAGCCCTTCCAACAAGCTGTTGACTACACTCGTCGCTGGGGTACTGTTGCCTGCATTGCCCTTCCCGCCGGAGCCAAGGGCACCTTCCCCGTGTTCGATCTTGTCCTCCAGCGTTTGACCATCCGTGGTTCCATTGTTGGTAACCGTCAAGATCTTGCTGAGGCTCTTGACTTCGCTGCTCGCGGTAAGGTCAGATGCCACTACAAGGTCATGGATTTGGAGAAGATTCCCCAGATCTACGAGGATATGCACGCTGGCAAGATTGCCGGACGTATCATCCTTGACTTGCACAACCATTAAGGTTTTTGAAATAGAATGTAAATAACTGAATATGCGGTTGAATAAATTCATAATGTCGCAGTACATGATTTTGTTGAAGTATTCTGAAGCGTCACAATGTATTGTTTTAATTTCATGAAATATATTTTAAGCAATGTATTCCAACTATTTCTACTATTGCTATAATTCAACGATCGGCATTTTATGTATTAGAGATAAGCATTGTGCTAAAACAATACCACTTAACGAATCGGAGACCAAGCAATATGTGGAAATATTGCGCTAAGAATTCGTCAATTTGAGCTTTAGGCGAAGTATTTATTGTACTGTCTCTGAAATGCTTTACGCGATTCTTAACAAAATTATTGAGAGGCACAACAATCAGTTGCTCAATCATATTTTGGTTTGAATCTTACCAGTCCACCAAAATAAATAACTAACCTAGCCTAGTGACCATATGGGTCAGACCTGCGGCACACATTTCACTTTATCCGCACCCAATTGATATGGATTTCCCACATCAGATTCAAATATTCAACAGAAGTCTCTATCTCATATAAATCTACTACTTCGAAAAGATCACACAGAGAACGTGCACTATTGCTATACTACAATAGGTTATATATGTGCAGTATATCACTATTTATTTAATATCATAATATTTTACAACTAGTTAGCGTATTGTAGATCGAAATTACTGTCTATGCATTAGTAGTTAGTGTGAACGCTTAGGAGCGGTTGAGGGCAGCAGAGGCCTCAGCTTGCTTGACCAAGTTCTCAGGGGCATCCAACCAGTCCATCATGACCTCAACAAAGTTGATCTTGTCGGCGTGGCTCTCAACCTTCTTCAACACTTGCTCAAACTCGCCAGCAGTGTTGGCACGGCCTTGGAATCCAATCTTGTCTTGACCGGCAGCACCACCGAAGTAGTCAAGGGTCTTGCTGAAGTCCCAGTTGTCGATGTCGTTGTAGGTACGCTTGACTCCGTGGATCAAACGCTCAATGGTGTAGCCGTTGTTGTTCAACAAGAAGATGATGGGGCGGAGACCAAGACGAATCATGACTGACACTTCTTGGCAGGTGAGCTGGAAGGAACCATCACCGACAAACAAGATAACACGACGCTCTTGTCCGGCAACAGCAGCTCCAAGACATCCACCAACGGTGTAACCAATGGAACCCCAGAGAATCTGGGAGATGAAGGTGGCACCCTCGGGCATGTGAGAGTTCAAGCAGCCGAACACAGAGGTACCGGTCTCAGCGAGGACAATGTCGTTAGGCTTGAAGAACTTGCCCATTCTGTTCCAGAACCAGGCTTGAGGAACCATGGCCTTCATGTCGATCTTGGGGAGCTCAACACTGAGGTTGATGCTTTGGACCTCACGCTTGGGAATGGCAGCAGCAAGCTTAGGCAACAGGTACTTCATACCAACAGCCTTGTAGGTACCGTAGAACACATCAGTGTAGTCAGAGTGGATCTCGACAGTCTTCTCAGCATCCATACGGTAGGAGAAGGATCCAGTGTTGAAGTCGGACTTCAAGCCACCAACACTGAGGATGAGGTCAGCGCCCTCAACCTCTTCCTTGACTCTGGGGCTGGAGAGGGATCCAACATAGATACCGCGGAACTGAGGATGGTCTTCACCAATGACAGCCTTGCCCATGGGGGTAGTGTAGTAAGGCAAGCCGGTCTTCTCGATCAGCTCAAGAAGCTCCTTCTCGCAGTGGTGACGGATGGCACAGGCATCAGCAACAATAATGGGCTTCTTGGCCTTGGCAACAGCATTGACAATCTCACGGACACAAGCGGCCTCAGTCTTCTCGGGGTTAGCGGGAGGGGCGAGGTCCAAGGGCTTCATGTCAACAGTGATCTCGGCATCGACAACATCGGTGGGAAGAGAGATGTACACAGGGCGGACCTTTTGAACACACTCGGTCAACACACGGTCGATCTCAGCAGCAGCGTTGTGAGGCAACAAGGTGGTGTTGGTCACGGTGATGTGGCTGAACATCTTTTGGAAGGCACGGAAGTCTCCGTTACCAAGAGTGTGATGGAGGAGGGCTCCGGAAGCTTGGGACTTGGTGTTGGGGGTACCAGTGATCTTGACAACGGGAACCATCTCGGAGTAGGAACCGGCAATACCGTTGACAGCACTAAGCTCACCGACACCGAAGGTAGTGATGATGGCCTATTGTTCATTGCAAATCATATCATTAGTACTCACTCCTTACTACTTCATTTCGCAATCAAAAGTGCTCGCTACTTACACCAACACCCTTGACTCTGGCGTAACCATCGGCAGCATAGGAAGCGTTCAACTCGTTGCAGTCACCAATGAGGTTGATGAGGCCGGAGTCTTGGACACGGTCCAGGAAAACCAAGTTGAAGTCACCGGGAACGGAGAACAAGTCATCGATACCGATCTCCTTCAAACGAAGGATGAGGTACTTGCTCACGGTCATAGTTTGCATGTTGGAAGCCATGTTGAATAATAGAAATGAATGCTAATGATGTTATGCACCACACATTGCACCTTATATACATCCAGGTTTAGCGAATAATTCGAAGAAGTTGCCCAGTTGGTAAAATGTAATCAAGAGCTGTGGTCTGATCCGATTGAAAGATTGTCGGGTCCTGCCGGTCAACAAATGCGGTTCCAGAATCGACCTATTTGACGTAATCAGACCATGATGGGTATTATCTTTTCGAAATTGGACTTTCACTCAACATGAATGTCAAATTACCATTAATGGCAAGACCATGCGCTCCCAATATATACCTTGATATTTCCAAAGGTAGCTAATTGGGGGGTGATGGCCAAGTCGCGGGAATTGTTGCTCACATACATTAGTACAATTTGGAAATTCTGCAACGGGCCATCGGAGTGGTCTCTTTTGATTTAGTAAACGAAAACGCATCGTATCTGATCGGCTATGCGTGGCTCAGCATGTAATATCGAACCAATTAACCCGGAAATTCAACTATGGATTGGTCTTTTCCCCTTTGGATCCGGTAACTAAAGCAGGCCCAGGTTTACGTCAAAACCAAGCCTAGGCTACATTGAAATATAGAACTACCGGAGTTTAAGTCGAACCAGATCAAAATCAGGGACAATGATGATCCGATGTTCGCAGCGTACAGAGTGTATTTAAGTGTGTAGAGTATCTGGTTATTCAATATCAAACCAAGATGTGTCAAATCCCCAAGACTCAGAAAGCCGCTGTCATCGAATCTCACGACAAACCAGTTGAGATCAAGACCATCGCTGTTCCCACTCCCGGACCTGATGATGTTCTCGTCAAGATCGAGTACACTGGTGTCTGCCACACTGATCTCCACGCCGCCGAGGGTGACTGGCCTATCCCCACCAAGCTCCCCTTGGTCGGTGGTCACGAAGGTGCCGGTAAGGTTGTTGCTCTCGGTAGCAACGTCAAGGACCTCAAGATTGGCGACTCTGTCGGAGTTGTCTGGCTCCACTCTGCCTGTATGACCTGCGAGTACTGCATCCAAGGTCGTGAGACTGTGTGCCCCAACCAACACATGTCTGGCTACAGTGTTGACGGCAGTTTCCAAGAGTACTGTGTTGCCCGTGCCTCCCACGTTGCCCGCATTCCCGACAACCTTCCCCTCATCGAGGCTGCTCCTATCCTCTGTGCCGGTGTCACCGTGTACAAGGGTCTCAAGGAGACTGAGGTCCGCTCTGGCCAATTCGTCACCATTGTTGGTGCTGGTGGAGGTCTTGGTCACTTGGCTGTCCAGTATGCCAAGGCTATGGGCATGAACGTTGTTGCCGTTGACACCGGTGATGACAAGAGAAAGCTCTGCGTTGAAGAGCTCGGAGCTGACTACTTTGTTGACTTCATGAAGGATGATGTTGTTGCCACTGTCAAGGAGGTCACTGGTGGAGGATCCCACGGTGTCTTGCTCTTGTCCCCTGCTGAGAAGCCCTTCCAACAAGCTGTTGACTACACTCGTCGTTGGGGTACTGTTGCCTGCATTGCCCTTCCCGCCGGAGCCAAGGGTACCTTCCCCGTGTTCGATCTTGTCCTCCAGCGTTTGACCATCCGTGGTTCCATTGTTGGTAACCGTCAAGATCTTGCTGAAGCTCTTGACTTCGCTGCCCGCGGTAAGGTCAGATGCCACTACAAGGTCATGGATATGGAGAGCATTCCACAAGTCTATGAGGACATGCATGCTGGAAAGATCGCTGGCCGTATTGTCTTGGATTTACATAACCATTAAGGCTTAGAGACATTGTGTCAACTTGTACATTGAAACTATTTTTTTGAAAATAAATACCCACTCAACGCAATTTCATTCACCTGGACACTGGTGCACTACTATATATTTTAGCTCCATGAAACCGATTTCGATATTCATTTGCTCTTGGGAGGTTTTATTGAAAATACTTCCTGTTGATTATATTGAGGGGTATTCACTATTCGTTCATTATATCAATTCTACGATAAACGAAAAATATATTCTATTAATGGCGGTTAAGCGTAGTAGAGGCTTCCGCTCGCTTGACCGAATTTTCGGAGACATCCAACTAGTCCATATTACCTCAACATATTGATCTCGTCTTCGCGGCTTTCAACCTACTTCAATTGACTATCGATATTGGTATTCAAACCACAACCATTTATAAGATATTGATTTCCTTTTAAATTGACAGAATTGCCTTTTTGTGAAAATGTCATCAACCAGCCTGGTTTAATCTGATAGAAATGGATTCCGAAATGTCCCAAAATCGTACGTGATTCCAGATCTAAAGAATTGCCGCCATTGGTAAATATAGAGCGTCAATTACCAAATAAAGAATTGCTTCCTTGAATGGAAGGATAGCATTACTCAACTGGCAAGCCGACGTCAAGCAATATTTCATTATTGCTGTGCCAAATGATATACATGTTTCCTTCACTGCAAATGTCAATTTTTCTACAGGTATACTCTATATGGTAAAAATTTAGGGTGTTATCGTAGCAAAAGTCGAACCTAGGTTTCGAGGGGTCATAGACTCAATGGGGTTGGTAGGGATCCAGATTGAATATGTGCATGTTCATTTACCCGATGATTGAGCGGATAGCAAAAGTCGATTCATATATAAACGCAAAGTCCTATGGTTCTAATACCATAATTTATTTCATTATGTGCCAAATCCCCAAGACTCAAAAAGCCGCTGTCATCGAATCTCACGACAAACCAGTTGAGATCAAGACCATCGCTGTTCCCACTCCCGGACCTGATGATGTTCTCGTCAAGATCGAGTACACCGGTGTCTGCCACACTGATCTCCACGCCGCCGAGGGTGACTGGCCTATCCCCACCAAGCTCCCCTTGGTCGGTGGTCACGAAGGTGCCGGTAAGGTTGTTGCTCTCGGTAGCAACGTCAAGGACCTCAAGATTGGCGACTCTGTCGGAGTTGTCTGGCTCCACTCCGCCTGTATGACCTGCGAGTACTGCATCCAAGGTCGTGAGACTGTGTGCCCCAACCAACACATGTCTGGCTACAGTGTTGACGGCAGTTTCCAAGAGTACTGTGTTGCCCGTGCCTCCCACGTTGCCCGCATTCCCGACAACCTTCCCCTCATCGAGGCTGCTCCTATCCTCTGTGCCGGTGTCACCGTGTACAAGGGTCTCAAGGAGACTGAGGTCCGCTCTGGCCAATTTGTCACCATTGTTGGTGCTGGTGGAGGTCTCGGTCACTTGGCTGTCCAATATGCCAAGGCTATGGGCATGAATGTCGTTGCCGTCGATACTGGTGATGATAAGAGAAAGCTTTGTGTTGAAGAGCTCGGAGCTGACTACTTTGTTGACTTCATGAAGGATGATGTTGTTGCCACTGTCAAGGAGGTCACTGGTGGAGGATCCCACGGTGTCTTGCTCTTGTCCCCTGCTGAGAAGCCCTTCCAACAAGCTGTTGACTACACTCGTCGTTGGGGTACTGTTGCCTGCATTGCCCTTCCCGCCGGAGCCAAGGGCACCTTCCCCGTGTTCGATCTTGTCCTCCAACGTTTGACCATCCGTGGTTCCATTGTTGGTAACCGTCAAGATCTTGCTGAAGCTCTTGACTTCGCTGCCCGCGGTAAGGTCAAGTGCCACTACAAGGTCATGGATATGGAGAGCATTCCACAAGTCTATGAAGACATGCATGCCGGGAAGATTGCTGGACGCATTGTTCTTGACATGCACAATCACTGAATCTTGTAGCACCATTAGACCTGTACAGCCTGTTTCATAAAATTTCAAATAAACCATTATTCCAATCAAAAGTAATCTTAGCATCATTCAAGTTCAATAATATCTCGATTTACTACTTAACATTGTCTAACATAATTAACTTCAATTTTTTCAATTGTAAATTTAATCGTAATATACGTAATTAATTACAGCCTACCACATTCTTGAAAAGGTTACAATACTTTGATGTACTTTGACACGGCATACACATATTCCGCTTGATTCAAGGAGTAGGATACGTCTCATAACTTTGAACTGCTTACAGCAATTGAAGAACATAGTCAAAATGTACGACATTTTGAGCATCTTATTCAGATATTCAAGCAATTGAATATTTATTTTTTGGAGTTGTTTTGATAATTTATCATATGCTTTTTATATTTTCTCAAGACTTGAGTCATGGCTCCCTGCCAGGAAACATCTTGATTTTAATGCGCATGTAACAGTATCCAAGCAATTTATCAAATATAATAGAGTCAAACGTCTTTTATCTCTGCGTTTTGACTGGAAGTGCACCTGGTTTGAGCTTTAAGGGAGTTCCCAATTCACACTCGACAGTTAACGACAATGTGAAATACGATGTCATTTTGGATCTGGTACTGGGGATCACATCGACTGTTTCATAAAGCTGATTGGAGTATATCAAGGCTAACAGTGATGATATCTTGGGAAAATGCTTGCACGCTGAGAATAGATACGGTGAGTGTTCGGTTCCAGAAGGAATACGACAGTGATCTTGGTATATCCAAGTTGGCTTCCGGTGTCAAGCGACTAGTTGGGCATTGGTTTGGTACAGGCCGTACCGTTATTGCTGACTCTTGGTTTGGATCCCCAAATATGACAATGATGTTAGCTGAACTTGATCTGTGTTTCAATATGTAAGTGCCCAAGCGCTGCTACCGACCATGGCTTACTAGATGGATAGCTTTTTTAGGGGACGATGGTGAAGTGATAACTATCCAGCGACCTGAAGTGCTTGAAGAATATGAGACCCATAAAAGTAAGTAGACTCCTCTCTTGAAGAAACATGTGCTCCATTGACTATATTTGGAGGTTCGGATATTACCGCTAATAACCTTCGAGATAATTTCACATCTTACCATGATGTTATATCTACAGAAAGATGGAAGATGCGTCTCTACGGTTTCATCCCGGGAATCTGCGAAGTGAGTACCTATAGCTCCTATTGTACATTATCTTATCAAAAGCGTAGTGTATCTCATTCGTCTTTCAGGATGTTTTAGCATACCGGCTTTTGCAATATTGTAAGAACTTGGCTAGTACAGGCATCAAGTGACCACCTGATAGCTAGAGGCAACTCAGAAGTGATGAATACCACACTTACCTGTTGATGAGTGAAGGTTATGGCTCAAAGAGCCGTATATTGGCTTGCAAAACCTGTACTGCCGCTCATGTTACAGGCATTAAGGTTAGGTTTCCATGCAGTTGCAACCCTAACCATCCAATGTGTAAAGGCTGCTATGCCAAGCGCTTGAAGGTGGTATATGAGAAAACAAACAATATCCAATAATTCTTCAGAGTCAGTGGGTTGGCATTTAAATGTTTGAAATACAACTGTTTAAAGCCATAACCATTATTCCTCAATGATTGGAGGCCATATACAACAAGAATTTTTTGAAAATATACAATCACCAGGTACGTACTTGGGAGATTTCCTTCATTTCATTTTCACTACATATATCCTTTGTATGAGGTCAACGTAACTTATATACAATCGGACCATTTGGCACCATAGGGCTAATCTTTAGGGTGTTCTCTTTATTTTACAAGTAATTGATATTGAATTTCGAAGTTATCATCTATGTATCTATGCTTATTATGAAAATTTAAGAGCGGTTAAGGGCAGCAGAAGCTTCAGCTTGCTTGACCAAGTTCTCAGGGGCATCCAACCAGTCCATCATGACCTCTACAAAGTTGATCTTGTCGGCGTGGCTCTCAACCTTCTTCAACACTTGCTCAAACTCACCAGCAGTGTTGGCACGGCCTTGGAATCCAATCTTGTCTTGACCGGCAGCACCACCGAAGTAGTCAAGGGTCTTGCTGAAGTCCCAGTTGTCGATGTCGTTGTAGGTACGCTTGACTCCGTGGATCAAACGCTCAATGGTGTAGCCGTTGTTGTTCAACAAGAAGATGATGGGGCGGAGACCAAGACGGATCATGACTGACACTTCTTGGCAGGTGAGCTGGAAGGAACCATCACCGACAAACAAGATAACACGACGCTCTTGTCCGGCAACAGCAGCTCCAAGACATCCACCAACAGTGTAACCAATGGAACCCCAGAGAATCTGGGAGATGAAGGTGGCACCCTCGGGCATGTGAGAGTTCAAGCAACCGAACACAGAGGTACCGGTCTCAGCGAGGACAATGTCGTTAGGCTTGAAGAACTTGCCCATTCTGTTCCAGAACCAGGCTTGAGGAACCATGGCCTTCATGTCGATCTTGGGGAGCTCAACACTGAGGTTGATGCTTTGGACCTCACGCTTGGGAATGGCAGCAGCAAGCTTAGGCAACAGGTACTTCATACCAACAGCCTTGTAGGTACCGTAGAACACATCAGTGTAGTCAGAGTGGATCTCGACAGTCTTCTCAGCGTCCATGCGGTAGGAGAAGGATCCAGTGTTGAAGTCGGACTTCAAGCCACCAACACTGAGGATGAGGTCAGCGCCCTCAACTTCTTCCTTGACTCTGGGGCTGGAGAGGGATCCAACATAGATACCGCGGAACTGAGGATGGTCTTCACCAATGACAGCCTTGCCCATGGGGGTAGTGTAGTAAGGCAAGCCGGTCTTCTCGATCAGCTCAAGAAGCTCCTTCTCGCAGTGGTGACGGATGGCACAGGCATCAGCAACAATAATGGGCTTCTTGGCCTTGGCAACAGCGTTGACAATCTCACGGACACAAGCGGCCTCAGTCTTCTCGGGGTTAGCGGGAAGGGCGAGGTCCAAGGGCTTCATGTCAACAGTGATCTCGGCATCGACAACATCGGTGGGAAGAGAGATGTAAACAGGGCGGACCTTTTGAACACACTCGGTCAGCACACGGTCGATCTCAGCAGCAGCGTTGTGAGGCAACAAGGTGGTGTTGGTCACGGTGATGTGGCTGAACATCTTTTGGAAGGCACGGAAGTCTCCGTTACCAAGAGTGTGATGGAGGAGGGCTCCGGAAGCTTGGGACTTGGTGTTGGGGGTACCAGTGATCTTGACAACGGGGACCATCTCGGAGTAGGAACCGGCAATACCGTTGACAGCACTGAGCTCACCGACACCGAAGGTAGTGATGATGGCCTATTGTTCATTGCAAATCATATCATTAGTACTCACTCGTTACTACTTCATTTCGCAATCAAAAGTGCTCGCTACTTACACCAACACCCTTGACTCTGGCGTAACCATCGGCAGCATAGGAAGCGTTCAACTCGTTGCAGTCACCAATGAGGTTGATGAGGCCGGAGTCTTGGACACGGTCCAGGAAGACCAGGTTGAAGTCACCGGGAACGGAGAACAAGTCATCGATACCGATCTCCTTCAAACGAAGGATGAGGTACTTGCTCACGGTCATAGTTTGCATGTTGGAAGCCATGTTGAATAATAGAAATGAATGCTAATGATGATGTGCACCAAACATTGCACCTTATATACATTCAGGTTTAGCGAATAATTCGAAGAAGTTGCCCAGTTGGTAAAATGTAATCAAGAGCTGTGGTCTGATCCGATTGAAAGATTGTCGGGTCCTGCCGGTCAACAAATGCGGTTCCAGAATCGGCCTATTTGACGTAATCAGACCATGATGGGTATTATCTTTTCGAAATTGGACTTTCACTCAACATGAATGTCAAATTACCATTAATGGCAAGACCATGCGCTCCCAATATATACCTTGATATTTCCAAAGGTAGCTAATTGGGGGGTGATGGCCAAGTCGCGGGAATTGTTGCTCACATACATTAGTACAATTTGGAAATTCTGCAACGGGCCATCGGAGTGGTCTCTTTTGATTTAGTAAACGAAAACGCATCGTATCTGATCGGCTATGCGTGGCTCAGCATGTAATATCGAACCAATTAACCCGGAGATTCAACTATGGATTGGTCTTTTCCCCTTTGGATCCGGTAACTAAAGCAGGCGCAGGTTTACGTCAAAACCAAGCCTAGACTACATTGAAATATAGAACTACCGGAGTTTAAGTCGAACCAGATCAAAATCAGGGACAATGATGATCCGATGTTCGCAGCGTACAGAGTGTATTTAAGTGTGTAGATTATCTGGTTATTCAACATCAAACCAAGATGTGTCAAATCCCCAAGACTCAAAAAGCCGCTGTCATCGAATCTCACGACAAACCAGTTGAGATCAAGACCATCGCTGTTCCCACTCCCGGACCTGATGATGTTCTCGTCAAGATCGAGTACACCGGTGTCTGCCACACTGATCTCCACGCCGCCGAGGGTGACTGGCCTATCCCCACCAAGCTCCCCTTGGTCGGTGGTCACGAAGGTGCCGGTAAGGTTGTTGCTCTCGGTAGCAACGTCAAGGACCTTAAGATTGGCGACTCTGTCGGAGTTGTCTGGCTCCACTCTGCCTGTATGACCTGCGAGTACTGCATCCAAGGTCGTGAGACTGTGTGCCCCAACCAACATATGTCTGGCTACAGCGTTGATCGGTAGTTTCCAAGAGTACTGTGTTGCCCGTGCCTCCCACGTTGCCCGCATTCCCGACAACCTTCCCCTCATCGAGGCTGCTCCTATCCTCTGTGCCGGTGTCACCGTGTACAAGGGTCTCAAGGAGACTGAGGTCCGCTCTGGCCAATTCGTCACCATTGTTGGTGCTGGTGGAGGTCTTGGTCACTTGGCTGTCCAGTATGCCAAGGCTATGGGCATGAACGTTGTTGCCGTTGACACCGGTGATGACAAGAGAAAGCTTTGTGTTGAAGAGCTCGGAGCTGACTACTTTGTTGACTTCATGAAGGATGACGTTGTTGCCACTGTCAAGGAGGTCACCGGTGGAGGATCCCACGGTGTCTTGCTCTTGTCCCCTGCTGAGAAGCCCTTCCAACAAGCTGTTGACTACACTCGTCGTTGGGGTACTGTTGCCTGCATTGCCCTTCCCGCCGGAGCCAAGGGTACCTTCCCCGTATTTGACCTTGTCCTCCAACGTTTGACCATCCGTGGTTCCATTGTTGGTAACCGTCAAGATCTTGCTGAAGCTCTTGACTTCGCTGCCCGCGGTAAGGTCAAGTGCCACTACAAGGTCATGGATATGGAGAGCATTCCACAAGTCTATGAGGACATGCATGCTGGAAAGATCGCTGGCCGTATTGTCTTGGATTTACATAACCATTAAGGTTTTTAGACTTCTTATCAACTTGTATATTTTAAGTAATTTTACCGATAATAAATTGTTTTCTGACGTGAATGCCCAATGCCCTGATTAGTGATGTACTAATGTGATTATTGATTATAATTAATATGGTTAATGGTATTATATGGAATAAGATTGAAATAATACTCTCGCAGTTTTAATCTCGAGGAGAAGAATATAGCGATTACGGCCTACTACTCAAATGAAATCTAGTCGCTGGTACCTACCCACTTAATTCCTTCAAGAATGTATCCACTACTTTCGATATCTATGCTGATCTATATCAGATAAAAGATACGGTTCTAGTTTACGTTAATAGTTTGCATGTTGACCGCCATTTCGAAGGAAGTTAGGGAATGCTGATGGTGTATTACACGAAACTTAGCATCTTAGATTCATCCAAGTTTTTCCATATTTTGAGTCGAGGCCACAGTTGCTTTATTGGTACAGTGTGATTTCATTCAGAGGTTAATCTTATAGTGAATCATTCCGAAGTTTCACGATCATCAAGCTGATTCCAGGTCCAAATCCATTGCTATAATAAGTACTCTTAGGATTACCACTAGGTTGATTTGATGCTAATCTCCAAGTACATCAGGATTTCCAAATTGGCATTTACATATTCGCCTGTATGCCATATATGGAATTTAATACTCAATTGATATTAGATGTGGTACGTGGACTTGCGCCACCCTCAGCAGAACAATGCTGCCACTACTAGAAAAGGTAACCTATTCAATGTTGCGTATTTCAGTTGGTCTAATCATTTGGATTCGATGTCGGGACACGCTCCTTCAGGATTCAAATTAGAGCAGCTGGGGATTGTGGAGTAGGGATCCAGGTCTGAACAAGGCCGAAATATTTGCCGAACGATCGTATATTGACCGATTGTGGCATACAACGAATATAAAAGTAAAGCAAACTACGAATTGTGAAGCTCAATATCTACTTCTACTATGTGTCAAATTCCACAGACCCAGAAAGCTGCCGTCATTGAGGCTCACGACAAACCTGTCGAGATCAAGACCATTCCTGTCCCTACCCCTGGACCTGATGATGTTCTCGTCAAGATCGAGTACACCGGTGTCTGCCACACTGATCTCCACGCCGCCGAGGGTGACTGGCCTATCCCCACCAAGCTCCCCTTGGTCGGTGGTCACGAAGGTGCCGGTAAGGTTGTTGCTCTCGGTAGCAACGTCAAGGACCTCAAGATTGGCGACTCTGTCGGAGTTGTCTGGCTCCACTCTGCCTGTATGACCTGCGAGTACTGCATCCAAGGTCGTGAGACTGTGTGCCCCAACCAACACATGTCTGGCTACAGTGTTGACGGCAGTTTCCAAGAGTACTGTGTTGCCCGTGCCTCCCACGTTGCCCGCATTCCCGACAACCTTCCCCTTATCGAGGCTGCTCCTATCCTCTGTGCCGGTGTCACCGTGTACAAGGGTCTCAAGGAGACTGAGGTCCGCTCTGGCCAATTCGTCACCATTGTTGGTGCTGGTGGAGGTCTTGGTCACTTGGCTGTCCAGTATGCCAAGGCTATGGGCATGAACGTTGTCGCCGTCGATACTGGTGATGACAAGAGAAAGCTTTGTGTTGAAGAGCTCGGAGCTGACTACTTTGTTGACTTCATGAAGGATGATGTTGTTGCCACTGTCAAGGAGGTCACCGGTGGAGGATCCCACGGTGTCTTGCTCTTGTCCCCCGCTGAGAAGCCCTTCCAACAAGCTGTTGACTACACTCGTCGTTGGGGTACTGTTGCCTGCATTGCCCTTCCCGCCGGAGCCAAGGGCACCTTCCCCGTGTTCGATCTTGTCCTCCAGCGTTTGACCATCCGTGGTTCCATTGTTGGTAACCGTCAAGATCTTGCTGAGGCTCTTGACTTCGCTGCCCGCGGCAAGGTCAAGTGCCACTACAAGGTCATGGATATGGAGAGCATTCCACAAGTCTATGAGGACATGCATGCTGGCAAGATTGCTGGACGCATCGTCCTTGACATGCATAACCACTAATCATTTGCTTTCAAGATGATTATTTGTAAATTTCAATTTTGCTTATTAGAAATAAACCTTTACATTTATACAATAATTCTGTATGTTTATGATCAAAGCCTTTTGTACATTATAGTTTGTGGTGATTGGTTTTTATATCTTGTTTTATGTATTATAACCAGAGATGCAACGCCTGCTAACATGTTTGTTGTATCAATATGCATTGCAACGGATTGTTTATACAACCTTTTTAATCATTTTAACCACATAGAAAAATTATATGAAATTCAAATAATGCGAATGTGACCTCTACAATTTTCTCCTCATAATGGTTATCATTAATTCAGAGCAGTTGAAAACCTGGTTTTATATCATTTTCATTGTGACAAATTATGTCGAAATATAATCGGACCAAATGCTTCGACACTTCGTTCATGTTAGGCGTTCAGCAATTTGTTTGCAACTTTCATAAATCAACGTCGCTAATTCTGAAGAGGTAACAACACCTCGACTCCTTTCGAGGATGAATGTACCCTACCAGCTGGTTGGGAGTGTCACGTCGATCACCTAGGACGTACTTACTACGCCAATCATAACAGCCGTACCACTTCATGGAGTTGTCCCACTGCCAATGTAGCTACAAATACGCAGCATTCATAAAAAAGGGAAATGCGATTAACCAGTACTGGCCGTGTGGACTTGATCGATCACAACACTGAAAGGACCACCTGGGATGATCTAGGACCTCCCAGTAGCTTTAATCAAAACGCTCCGTAATATTAGCGCGACTTCCGTCATAAGCTTTTGAGTCTTGTTTTTTTCTCTCATACTGCCTTCAATCTCTACGCATTGGATGATCTGGATTGCAATCACAAGAAAACTCAACCTCAGTGCCTGTGTCATGAGCGGCAGAGCAAGTCTTGCGCACAAGGGTCATCACCTTCACTCAAGTAAGCGTGATAATCATCGTTTTAAGTTACCTCTAGCTACCTAGCAGTGCACTGGCATCCTCACCAACCAAATTCTTACATTGCGTCAACAGTTGTTCTGATCAGGTGCAGAATATCAATTGCTGGATGTTCTCGGGAAGGAATCTTGAGTACATGTATTCTGAAAGTACATTTAAGTCATTTATACGACATATACGCTGTTGTGCCAATTTTCATTAAGCACTGAGGAGAGCCTTTGATTTCAACCAGCTTTTGTCTTGATGTTTGCTAACTGTCATGACAATTATTCATGAGATCCACTCCGTAAACTCAGCAAACATCAGCCCTGGGATCAATGCTACTTGCACAAGTATTCCCTGAATGAACATACAACAGCGATCCAGAGGAAGGAAGGACAAAAAGTAATCCAGTAGGGAGGGATATTCAGCATTTTTATTGTTTGATCGGCGTATTCGCCTTTGCAGGAATCAATAGATACTTCTACAGTAGTCCAGATATCTGCAGTAGCGATGCCAATTTCTTCCTCCTTTCCATCCTCCGAAAGGCCTTCAATAACAACACTCGCAGTGGTAGTTTAAGCCACGGACCCAGGGTGACATCATAATTCAAGTTGCCATCGACTGTTGAGCGTGCAATGGCAACTGCCTCGAGCCAAGTATCGAAACCAAGAGATAAAAGACACACGCAGATGGAGATCAAAATAACTACAGGCAGGAGGTATGGTTCTGTAGTCTTTGGAAAAAGCTGATTGCTTATGGTGAATTATCAAAGTAATTTGAAAAAACTAATATTTAGGATACGACCTTTGTTCAGTCAACAATTGTGCTTCATGTAGATCAAATAGCTTGGTTGAAACTGGTTAATAAATGTGCAAAGTTACTGAAAACAGCAAATATACATAATAAATTTTCAAGAAATTATAATGCTGATACATCTTGGCAATATCGATCATACTATGACCATTGATTACTACATACTTGAGGAATAGCGAGACTACGGATTGCTATTCATCATCGTTTATTTTACAATTCTATGAAAATGGGCCTCTAATTAGCTACAATTAGTGTAGAGTATTATGAACGGTTCAGAGCAGCAGAGGCCTCAGCTTGCTTGACCAAGTTCTCAGGGGCATCCAACCAGTCCATCATGACCTCAACAAAGTTGATCTTGTCGGCGTGGCTCTCGACCTTCTTCAACACTTGCTCAAACTCGCCAGCAGTGTTGGCACGGCCTTGGAATCCAATCTTGTCTTGACCAGCAGCACCACCGAAGTAGTCAAGGGTCTTGCTGAAGTCCCAGTTGTCAATGTCGTTGTAGGTACGCTTGACTCCGTGGATCAAACGCTCAATGGTGTAGCCGTTGTTGTTCAACAAGAAGATGATGGGGCGGAGACCAAGACGGATCATCACTGACACTTCTTGGCAGGTGAGCTGGAAGGAACCATCACCGACAAACAAGATAACACGACGCTCTTGTCCGGCAACAGCAGCTCCAAGACATCCACCAACAGTGTAACCAATGGAACCCCAGAGAATCTGGGAGATGAAGGTGGCACCCTCGGGCATGTGAGAGTTCAAGCAACCGAACACAGAGGTACCGGTCTCAGCGAGGACAATGTCGTTAGGCTTGAAGAACTTGCCCATTCTGTTCCAGAACCAGGCTTGAGGAACCATAGCCTTCATGTCGATCTTGGGGAGCTCAACACTGAGGTTGATGCTTTGGACCTCGCGCTTGGGAATGGCAGCAGCAAGCTTAGGCAGCAGGTACTTCATACCAACAGCCTTGTAGGTACCGTAGAACACATCAGTGTAGTCAGAGTGGATCTCGACAGTCTTCTCAGCATCCATACGGTAGGAGAAGGATCCAGTGTTGAAGTCGGACTTCAAGCCACCAACACTGAGGATGAGGTCAGCGCCCTCAACCTCTTCCTTGACTCTGGGGCTGGAGAGGGATCCAACATAGATACCGCGGAACTGAGGATGGTCTTCACCAATGACAGCCTTGCCCATGGGGGTGGTGTAGTAAGGCAAGCCGGTCTTCTCGATCAGCTCAAGAAGCTCCTTCTCGCAGTGGTGACGGATGGCACAGGCATCAGCAACAATGATGGGCTTCTTGGCCTTGGCAACAGCGTTGACAATCTCACGGACACAAGCGGCCTCAGTCTTCTCGGGGTTAGCGGGAAGGGCAAGGTTCAAGGGCTTCATGTCAACAGTGATCTCGGCATCGACAACATCGGTGGGAAGAGAGATGTACACAGGGCGGACCTTTTGGACACACTCGGTCAACACACGGTCGATCTCAGCAGCAGCGTTGTGAGGCAACAAGGTGGTGTTGGTCACGGTGATGTGGCTGAACATCTTTTGGAAGGCACGGAAGTCTCCGTTACCAAGAGTGTGATGGAGGAGGGCTCCGGAAGCTTGGGACTTGGTGTTGGGGGTACCAGTGATCTTGACAACGGGGACCATCTCGGAGTAGGAACCGGCAATACCGTTGACAGCGCTGAGCTCACCGACACCGAAGGTAGTGATGATGGCCTATTGTTCATTGTAAATCATATCATTAGTACTCACTCCTTACTGCATCCTTACACAATTAATAGTGCTCGCTACTTACACCAACACCCTTGACTCTGGCGTAACCATCGGCAGCATAGGAAGCGTTCAACTCGTTACAGTCACCAATGAGGTTGATGAGGCCGGAGTCTTGGACACGGTCCAGGAAGACCAGGTTGAAGTCACCGGGAACGGAGAACAAGTCATCGATACCGATCTCCTTCAAACGAAGGATGAGGTACTTGCTCACGGTCATAGTTTGCATGTTGGAAGCCATGTTGAATGATAGAAATGAATGCTAATGGTGTTCTACCCCAAACTAAACACCTTATATACACCTGGGTTATCCTAATAAATTGAAAAAGTTACCCTGTTGGTAAAATGCAATCAATCGTTAAGTTCTAATCAGACAGATCGATTTTCAGATATTTCTTGTCAACAAATGAGGCTCCAGAATCGACCCGTTTTACGTAATAGTTCTATGATGGATATTATCTCCCCTAAATTAGAAATGCTCTCAACATGATCGAGAATCTACCACAAAGGGCTAAAACTATTCCCCTAATTGGTATACGAGAATTCACCAATGTGGCCCATTGCAATACGACCCGGTATTGAGAATACTCATCTACTGGTTTGGTCCAATTGGATTTATATTCTTAATGTTTATGCGCGGAGCATTGCGTGGTTTGGTTGATTAGAATTTGTCGTATCCGATCAACTACTTGTGGCTAAGGTATTAGTAACTAATTAACTTAGATATTCGAATTTGGGTTGGTCCCCACCTCTCTTGGTAAAGTAACCGAGGCCGAGAAATACAAATGTTAGAATCAAACCTAGGCCCATTTTGATACGCACAGCCACTGAAGTTGAATTCAATCCAGATCATATTCGGGGTCAAAGATGATCCGGCAAATACTGTTCATGAAGTGTATTTAAGGCCGTGGAGTAGAAGGTTTTTCAGTATCAAAATAAGATGTGTCAAATCCCCAAGACTCAAAAAGCCGCTGTCATCGAATCTCACGACAAACCAGTTGAGATTCAGACCATCGCTGTTCCCACTCCCGGACCTGATGATGTTCTCGTCAAGATCGAGTACACGGGTGTCTGCCACACTGATCTCCACGCCGCCGAGGGTGACTGGCCTATCCCCACCAAGCTCCCCTTGGTCGGTGGTCACGAAGGTGCCGGTAAGGTTGTTGCTCTCGGTAGCAACGTCAAGGACCTCAAGATTGGCGACTCTGTCGGAGTTGTCTGGCTCCACTCTGCCTGTATGACCTGCGAGTACTGCATCCAAGGTCGTGAGACTGTGTGCCCCAACCAACATATGTCTGGCTACAGCGTTGACGGCAGTTTCCAAGAGTACTGTGTTGCCCGTGCCTCCCACGTTGCTCGCATTCCCGACAACCTTCCCCTCATCGAGGCTGCTCCTATCCTCTGTGCCGGTGTCACCGTGTACAAGGGTCTCAAGGAGACTGAGGTCCGCTCTGGCCAATTCGTCACCATTGTTGGTGCTGGTGGAGGTCTCGGTCACTTGGCTGTCCAGTATGCCAAGGCTATGGGCATGAACGTTGTTGCCGTCGATACCGGTGATGACAAGAGAAAGCTTTGTGTTGAAGAGCTCGGAGCTGACTACTTTGTTGACTTCATGAAGGATGATGTTGTTGCCACTGTCAAGGAGGTCACCGGTGGAGGATCCCACGGTGTCTTGCTCTTGTCCCCCGCTGAGAAGCCCTTCCAACAAGCTGTTGACTACACTCGTCGTTGGGGCACTGTTGCCTGCATTGCCCTTCCCGCCGGAGCCAAGGGCACCTTCCCCGTGTTCGATCTTGTCCTCCAGCGTTTGACCATCCGTGGTTCCATTGTTGGTAACCGTCAAGATCTTGCTGAAGCCCTTGACTTCGCTGCCCGCGGTAAGGTCAAGTGCCACTACAAGGTCATGGATATGGAGAGCATTCCACAAGTCTATGAGGACATGCATGCTGGAAAGATCGCTGGCCGTATCGTCTTGGATTTACACAACCATTAAGGCTTAGAGACATTGTGTCAACTTGTACATTGAAAATATTTTTTTGATAATAAATACCCACTGAACGTCATTTCATTCATTTAAACACTGGTGCACTAGTATATGATTCAGCTGGGTGAAATCAAATTAGATATTCATTTCCTCTTGGGAGACTAAAAGCCGATGACTCAAATCGTATATTTATTTCGCATACTGAAGAATTCCATTTGCATGGTTGCTAATTATCATGCATTTTAATGCTACTACTACATATCCAATTGAAAATTCTTTATGATGATTGAATAGAAGAATATTCAGTAGTTCAATCATAGAACATTCGGACCTCACCATGTTGAAATATCATAAACAATATAGGTCTGGGATGAACCCGGTCAATCTATTAAAATACATTTTCTTTTGTTATACAATTCTACGAAAAACGAATAGTGCATTCTACTCAGAGCGGCTGAGTGCAGGAGAAGCCTCAACTTGCTTGACCTAGTTATCGGGGGCATCCAGCCAGTCCATCATTACGTCAACAATGTTGATCTTGTCAGCGCGGCTCTCAATTTTTCAATGTACTATTGATATGGTGATTCAACCTACAAAATACAACCATTTAGAAGATATTGATTTCCTTTTAAGTTGACAGAATTGCCTTTTTGTGCAAATGTCATCAACCAGCCTGGTTTGATCTGATAGAAATGGATTCCGAAATGTCCCAAAATCGTACGTGATTCCAGATCTAAAGAATTGCCGCCATTGGTAAATATAGAGCGTCAATTACCAAATCAAGAATTAGTTCCTCGAATGGAGGGATAACATTACTCAACTGTCAAGCCGACGTCAAGGCAATATTTCATTATAGCTGTCCCAAATGATATACATGTTTCCTTCACTGCAAATGTCAATTTTCCTACAGGTATCCTCTATATGGTAAAAATTCAGGATGTTTTCGTAACAAAAGTCGAACCTAGGTTTCGAGGGGTCATAGACTCAATGGGGTTGGTAGGGATCCAGATTGAATATGTGCATGTTCATTTACCCGATGATTGAGCGGATAGCAAAAGTCGATTCATATATAAACGCAAAGTCCTATGGTTCTAATACCATAATTTATTTCATTATGTGCCAAATCCCCAAGACTCAAAAAGCCGCTGTCATCGAATCTCACGACAAACCAGTTGAGATCAAGACCATCGCTGTTCCCACTCCCGGACCTGATGATGTTCTCGTCAAGATCGAGTACACCGGTGTCTGCCACACTGATCTCCACGCCGCCGAGGGTGACTGGCCTATCCCCACCAAGCTCCCCTTAGTCGGTGGTCACGAAGGTGCCGGTAAGGTTGTTGCTCTCGGTAGCAACGTCAAGGACCTCAAGATTGGCGACTCTGTCGGAGTTGTCTGGCTCCACTCTGCCTGTATGACCTGCGAGTACTGCATCCAAGGTCGTGAGACTGTGTGCCCCAACCAACATATGTCTGGATACAGTGTTGACGGCAGTTTCCAAGAGTACTGTGTTGCCCGTGCCTCCCACGTTGCCCGCATTCCCGACAACCTTCCCCTCATCGAGGCTGCTCCTATCCTCTGTGCCGGTGTTACCGTGTACAAGGGTCTCAAGGAGACTGAGGTCCGCTCTGGCCAATTCGTCACCATTGTTGGTGCTGGTGGAGGTCTTGGTCACTTGGCTGTCCAGTATGCCAAGGCTATGGGCATGAACGTTGTTGCCGTCGATACCGGTGATGACAAGAGAAAGCTTTGTGTTGAAGAGCTCGGAGCTGACTACTTTGTTGACTTCATGAAGGATGATGTTGTTGCCACTGTCAAGGAGGTCACTGGTGGAGGATCCCACGGTGTCTTGCTCTTGTCCCCCGCTGAGAAGCCCTTCCAACAAGCTGTTGACTACACTCGTCGTTGGGGCACTGTTGCCTGCATTGCCCTTCCCGCCGGAGCCAAGGGCACCTTCCCCGTGTTCGATCTTGTCCTCCAGCGTTTGACCATCCGTGGTTCCATTGTTGGTAACCGTCAAGATCTTGCTGAAGCCCTTGACTTCGCTGCCCGCGGTAAGGTCAAGTGCCACTACAAGGTCATGGATATGGAGAGCATTCCACAAGTCTATGAGGACATGCATGCTGGCAAGATTGCTGGACGCATCGTCCTTGATATGCATAATCATTGATTTTCGTAGTACCATTTAGACCTGTACAGCCTGTTTCATAAAATTCCAAATAAATCATTATACAAATCAAAAATAACTTCAGAGATCAAACAACTTGAATGATGATTAAGTTACTACTTTACATTGTCTAACATAATTAACGTAATTTCCGTACTTCTAAATTTGAGGTTAATATATGTAAGTAATCATACAATGTAATATTCACGAAATATTACAATACATTGATGTATTTAACATGAAATACTCAAATTTCACTTGATTTTGCTGGACTATTATATGATTTCCTGTGTCATATAAAAATATTTAACAGTGGGATACGTCTCCAAACCACTTGCTGCATACAACAATTGAAAAGTGTAGTGGCGATCAACGAAATTTGTGACCATATTACCAGCTCGAATTTAAAAAAATATTGAAATACAAAGTATCAACGTTTATTAATTGACATTATTTTACAACAAGGAAGTGTATTGAAGTTCGAAGTTATCATCTATGTATCTATGCTTATTATGAATATTTAAGAGCGGTTAAGGGCAGCAGAAGCTTCAGCTTGCTTGACCAAGTTCTCAGGGGCATCCAACCAGTCCATCATGACCTCTACAAAGTTGATCTTGTCGGCGTGGCTCTCGACCTTCTTCAACACTTGCTCAAACTCACCAGCAGTGTTGGCACGGCCTTGGAATCCAATCTTGTCTTGACCGGCAGCACCACCGAAGTAGTCAAGGGTCTTGCTGAAGTCCCAGTTGTCGATGTCGTTGTAGGTACGCTTGACTCCGTGGATCAAACGCTCAATGGTGTAGCCGTTGTTGTTCAACAAGAAGATGATGGGGCGGAGACCAAGACGGATCATGACTGACACTTCTTGGCAGGTGAGCTGGAAGGAACCATCACCGACAAACAAGATAACACGACGCTCTTGTCCGGCAACAGCAGCTCCAAGACATCCACCAACAGTGTAACCAATGGAACCCCAGAGAATCTGGGAGATGAAGGTGGCACCCTCGGGCATGTGAGAGTTCAAGCAGCCGAACACAGAGGTACCGGTCTCAGCAAGGATAATGTCGTTAGGCTTGAAGAACTTGCCCATTCTGTTCCAGAACCAGGCTTGAGGAACCATGGCCTTCATGTCGATCTTGGGGAGCTCAACACTGAGGTTGATGCTTTGGACCTCACGCTTGGGAATGGCAGCAGCAAGCTTGGGCAACAGGTACTTCATACCAACAGCCTTGTAGGTACCGTAGAACACATCAGTGTAGTCAGAGTGGATCTCGACAGTCTTCTCAGCGTCCATGCGGTAGGAGAAGGATCCTGTGTTGAAGTCGGACTTCAAGCCACCAACACTGAGGATGAGGTCAGCGCCCTCAACCTCTTCCTTGACTCTGGGGCTGGAGAGGGATCCAACATAGATACCGCGGAACTGAGGATGGTCTTCACCAATGACAGCCTTGCCCATGGGGGTGGTGTAGTAAGGCAAGCCAGTCTTCTCGATCAGCTCAAGAAGCTCCTTCTCGCAGTGGTGACGGATGGCACAGGCATCAGCAACAATGATGGGCTTCTTGGCCTTGGCAACGGCGTTGACAATCTCGCGAACACAAGCGGCCTCAGTCTTCTCGGGGTTAGCGGGAAGGGCGAGGTTCAAGGGCTTCATGTCAACAGTGATCTCGGCATCGACAACATCAGTGGGAAGAGAGATGTACACAGGGCGGACCTTTTGGACACACTCGGTCAACACACGGTCGATCTCAGCAGCAGCGTTGTGAGGCAACAAGGTGGTGTTGGTCACGGTGATGTGGCTGAACATCTTTTGGAAGGCACGGAAGTCTCCGTTACCAAGAGTGTGATGGAGAAGGGCTCCGGAAGCTTGGGACTTGGTGTTGGGGGTACCAGTGATCTTGACAACGGGAACCATCTCGGAGTAGGACCCGGCAATACCGTTGACAGCACTGAGCTCACCGACACCGAAGGTAGTGATGATGGCCTATTGTTCATTGCAAATCATATCATTAGTACTCACTCCTTACTGCATTCATTTCACAAATAATAGCGCTCGCTACTTACACCAACACCCTTGACTCTGGCGTAACCATCGGCAGCATAGGAAGCGTTCAACTCGTTGCAGTCACCAATGAGGTTGATGAGGCCGGAGTCTTGGACACGGTCCAGGAAGACCAAGTTGAAGTCACCGGGAACGGAGAACAAGTCATCGATACCGATCTCCTTCAAACGAAGGATGAGGTACTTGCTGACGGTCATAGTTTGCATGTTGGAGGCCATATTAAAGGATTACAGAAACAATTGATGATTTTGAAGACGTACTGGCCTTCTTTTATACGTATTTGAAATTTTAATCCGCTAATCGAGCTACTCAATTGATATATGTAATCAAGATTTTTTGGAAACAAAAGCTGATTCCGGATTCACCCATTCAAAAACTTCCAGATTCGATTCTGTTTCCAAACCGGGATAAAATAGATAGAAACTTTCTCAATTTGGATGGACTCACCATGTGTATTGCCACTACTATATCCAGAATCATACTTCTACATTTCTGGTCAATTAAGCACACTGATTACTCTTCAAATTGCCAGTATCAATAATCTATCTACTGCTGAATAATTTTAGAAGGATACCATTGTTTGCACAGTATACTATTCCATAAGCGGTAATAGTGGTGGTAAGCGATCATTGGAAAATTACTTGGTCAACATTTTGGTCGGGGCGGTTAAAATAGAGTCAACAAATATTGCGAGCGACAGGTACGAATGTTTTTTCAATAGTATGTGCAAACCAAAAATGAAAATTTAGGAATATTTACCAGCATCGGCGTAACATGAGCCATATCAAATTAATAAGCATTTATGTAAGTGAAACGAGGATTATAGGTAAAAGTCTTATTACTATTATGACATCGTCCTCCACTTAACATGTATCAATTTTGATAAATCTTGTAAATCTGTTCGAGATATAAATCATTACAGATATTAGTCTGGTAATCTATCCACCCTCATTGGCTTTATATTACAACCATTAGAAACTCATACTCGACCTAAATACTACTTTCAAATTGATTCAATTCTGTCTCAAAGCTATTGCGCATTAAACGATTGCAATCTATAATATTTATTTTACAATTTCCATTTCATGTCTATAGTACGGTTTCAAGTTAAAAGTAGTGAGAGTACAAAATTAAGAACGGTTAAGGGCAGCAGAAGCTTCAGCTTGCTTGACCAAGTTCTCAGGGGCATCCAACCAGTCCATCATGACCTCAACAAAGTTGATCTTGTCGGCGTGGCTTTCGACCTTCTTCAACACTTGCTCAAACTCACCAGCAGTGTTGGCACGGCCTTGGAACCCAATCTTGTCTTGACCGGCAGCGCCACCGAAGTAGTCAAGGGTCTTGCTGAAGTCCCAGTTGTCAATGTCGTTGTAGGTACGCTTGACTCCGTGGATCAAACGCTCAATGGTGTAGCCGTTGTTGTTCAACAAGAAGATGATGGGGCGGAGACCAAGACGGATCATGACTGACACTTCTTGGCAGGTGAGCTGGAAGGAACCATCACCGACAAACAAGATAACACGACGCTCTTGTCCGGCAACAGCAGCTCCAAGACATCCACCAACGGTGTAACCAATGGAACCCCAGAGAATCTGGGAGATGAAGGTGGCACCCTCGGGCATGTGAGAGTTCAAGCAGCCGAACACGGAGGTACCGGTCTCAGCGAGGACAATGTCGTTAGGCTTGAAGAACTTGCCCATTCTGTTCCAGAACCAGGCTTGAGGAACCATGGCCTTCATGTCGATCTTGGGGAGCTCGACGTGGAGGTTGATGCTTTGGACCTCACGCTTGGGAATGGCAGCAGCAAGCTTAGGCAACAGGTACTTCATACCAACAGCCTTGTAGGTACCGTAGAACACATCAGTGTAGTCAGAGTGGATCTCGACAGTCTTCTCAGCGTCCATGCGGTAGGAGAAGGATCCGGTGTTGAAGTCGGACTTCAAGCCACCAACACTGAGGATGAGGTCAGCGCCCTCAACCTCTTCCTTGACTCTGGGGCTGGAGAGGGATCCAACATAGATAGCCGCGGAACTGAGGATGGTCTTCACCAATGACAGCCTTGCCCATGGGGGTGGTGTAGTAAGGCAAGCCGGTCTTCTCGATCAGCTCAAGAAGCTCCTTCTCGCAGTGGTGACGGATGGCACAGGCATCAGCAACAATGATGGGCTTCTTGGCCTTGGCAACAGCGTTGACAATCTCACGGACACAAGCGGCCTCAGTCTTCTCGGGGTTAGCGGGAAGGGCAAGGTTCAAGGGCTTCATGTCAACAGTGATCTCGGCATCGACAACATCAGTGGGAAGAGAGATGTACACAGGGCGGACCTTTTGAACACACTCAGTCAACACACGGTCGATCTCAGCAGCAGCGTTGTGAGGCAACAAGGTAGTGTTGGTCACGGTGATGTGGCTGAACATCTTTTGGAAGGCACGGAAGTCTCCGTTACCAAGAGTGTGATGGAGGAGGGCTCCGGAAGCTTGGGACTTGGTGTTGGGGGTACCAGTGATCTTGACAACGGGAACCATCTCGGAGTAGGAACCGGCAATACCGTTGACAGCACTGAGCTCACCGACACCGAAGGTAGTGATGATGGCCTATTGTTCATTGCAAATCATATCATTAGTACTCACTCGTTACTACTTCATTTCATAATTAATAGTGCTCGCTACTTACACCAACACCCTTGACTCTGGCATAACCATCGGCTGCATAGGAAGCGTTCAACTCGTTGCAGTCACCAATGAGGTTGATGAGGCCGGAGTCTTGGACACGGTCCAGGAAGACCAGGTTGAAGTCACCGGGAACGGAGAACAAGTCATCGATACCGATCTCCTTCAAACGAAGGATGAGGTACTTGCTAACGGTCATAGTTTGCATGTTGGAAGCCATATTGAATGATTGTAATATGAACTATTGTAATGAGGAGGACATATTCTCGTATATTTATAGATAATATACGTTTGTTCGTAGTAATGGTTTCTACTGACTGATCCCGGGATATTCCGACCTTTTCTCTATTTCTTAATTCCAGAATCTGGTGAATTTCAAAAATAGAAACCTTATGAAAATGTGACAACCAAATTAAGCCGCTTCCCCATGTGGAGAAGATTTGCTAAATATATACCTTGAGGGTGTTTCGTTGTTCGGGTAGTCGTTTAAATATAGCACCCACTTGATCATGGGAGAGAGACCAATACCAAGTATAGTAACGCCAGTTGAAGTGGTCTGTATACTTGAAATGTACATAACATACTTAATTGAGCTGTTTGGTTTTGGTCATCGATTAATTGAGTTGGTTTTGCAACGTACAATTTAGGCCCTTGCGGATGACCACGATCATACAATCTGAGAACATTGAAAATGTGTTCCTTGATGCCTGGGCTAATCCTTACTGAAATGTTTTGAGTTAGCGTTTGATCCGGAAGTCTGGAAGGTTCAGTAAATAACTAGCTAAGCAATATAAGCGCAATGAATAAAAATGTTTGCACCAGCCATAAAGTTGAGTGTTGATTATATTTCCTAGTTTTCTAAAAGGCGAAACACCTAAAAGCCGTTGTTTTTGAATATTTTAAGGTGCCTGTTGAAATCTTGAAATACAATGCAGTGGTTATAGGCAAGAATATCATAAACCAAAATGTGACAAGGTGCGTAACCCATGGTACTTTGCCCAACCCCGAGAGAACTTCCCAACAAGTTGTTAACAACGCTCCTTATTGGAGCACTATTTCTGGCATTACTTTCAAAGTTTGTCAATTCGAGGTTTCAACGTTAATTACTGTTAAGGCCTCGTCAACATCTTTAATTTGTTGTCTTTGGTAAGGCCCAGTGTTAGGTGATCATGAATATAAATCAAGTGTATGATGAAATGACATCAGCATCCCTGTACTTTATCTTTACATGTAAGAATACTAACATCATATACCTACAAGTTACCAATTCCAATTACACATATAAACCAAAAAATATTTATGGAATTATGTCACACCATGACAAGTCTGAGCATATACACTTTAACGTCATTCTTTATGGACTTTCTATAACAGTTATATTATTTTCTATTTTGAGTAGGATCCTTGCGATATAGCAAAAGAACAGCCATCGACAATATTACACTATTAACTAGTTCCAGAATAAGTAGATTTAACTAGACAGTTTTGAAAGTATAAAATGTTTTTGGACACTAATTAGTCACATATGGTCAAGGGTAGAGTAACCTGGACAATTACTTGGTAAAAGTTTCAATATATCAGTATGTTTATATTAAATTTCAAGACATTTTAAGGCCAATATATCTTGGTCACAGCTTCTGAATTTAAATTATTGTACAAGCCTTTGTAGTATTATCTACAAGTATACAGCTAGAAAAGGAAAATTGGGGAAGTCATAAGCACTTCTAAGAGCGGTTAAGGGCAGCAGAAGCTTCAGCTTGCTTGACCAAGTTCTCGGGGGCATCCAACCAGTCCATCATGACCTCAACAAAGTTGATCTTGTCGGCGTGGCTCTCGACCTTCTTCAACACTTGCTCAAACTCACCAGCAGTGTTGGCACGGCCTTGGAATCCAATCTTGTCTTGACCAGCAGCACCACCGAAGTAGTCAAGGGTCTTGCTGAAGTCCCAGTTGTCAATGTCGTTGTAGGTACGCTTGACTCCGTGGATCAAACGCTCAATGGTGTAGCCGTTGTTGTTCAACAAGAAGATGATGGGGCGGAGACCAAGACGGATCATCACTGACACTTCTTGGCAGGTGAGCTGGAAGGAACCATCACCGACAAACAAGATAACACGACGCTCTTGTCCGGCAACAGCAGCTCCAAGACATCCACCAACGGTGTAACCAATGGAACCCCAGAGAATCTGGGAGATGAAGGTGGCACCCTCGGGCATGTGAGAGTTCAAGCAACCGAACACGGAGGTACCGGTCTCAGCAAGGACAATGTCGTTAGGCTTGAAGAACTTGCCCATTCTGTTCCAGAACCAGGCTTGAGGAACCATGGCCTTCATGTCGATCTTGGGGAGCTCAACACTGAGGTTGATGCTTTGGACCTCGCGCTTGGGAATGGCAGCAGCAAGCTTGGGCAACAGGTACTTCATACCAACAGCCTTGTAGGTACCGTAGAACACGTCAGTGTAGTCAGAGTGGATCTCGACAGTCTTCTCAGCGTCCATGCGGTAGGAGAAGGATCCAGTGTTGAAGTCGGACTTCAAGCCACCAACACTGAGGATGAGGTCAGCGCCCTCAACCTCTTCCTTGACTCTGGGGCTGGAGAGGGATCCAACATAGATACCGCGGAACTGAGGATGGTCTTCACCAATGACAGCCTTGCCCATGGGGGTGGTGTAGTAAGGCAAGCCGGTCTTCTCGATCAGCTCAAGAAGCTCCTTCTCGCAGTGGTGACGGATGGCACAGGCATCAGCAACAATGATGGGTTGCTTGGCCTTAGCAACAGCGTTGACAATCTCACGGACACAAGCGGCCTCAGTCTTCTCGGGGTTAGCGGGAAGGGCAAGGTTCAAGGGCTTCATGTCAACAGTGATCTCGGCATCGACAACATCAGTGGGAAGAGAGATGTACACAGGGCGAACCTTTTGGACACACTCAGTCAACACACGGTCGATCTCAGCAGCAGCGTTGTGAGGCAACAAGGTGGTGTTGGTCACGGTGATGTGGCTGAACATCTTTTGGAAGGCACGGAAGTCTCCGTTACCAAGGGTGTGATGGAGGAGGGCTCCGGAAGCTTGGGACTTGGTGTTGGGGGTACCAGTGATCTTGACAACGGGGACCATCTCGGAGTAGGAACCGGCAATACCGTTGACAGCACTGAGCTCACCGACACCGAAGGTAGTGATGATGGCCTATTGTTCATTGCAAATCATACCATTAGTACTCACTCCTTACTGCATCCTTACACAATCAATAGTGCTCGCTACTTACACCAACACCCTTGACTCTGGCGTAACCATCGGCAGCATAGGAAGCGTTCAACTCGTTACAGTCACCAATGAGGTTGATGAGGCCGGAGTCTTGGACACGGTCCAGGAAGACCAGGTTGAAGTCACCGGGAACGGAGAACAAGTCATCGATACCGATCTCCTTCAAACGAAGGATGAGGTACTTGCTCACGGTCATAGTTTGCATATTGGAGGCCATATTGTAGATTTTGGTGAATTTCGAAAGCTAATGAAACGTCGGCATTTATAGGAAACTGAAATCATGAAGTTAACAATAATATTTATCCAGTTATCTAAGACTCCGGATTTCCCCTTCAGCTTGGTTCCGGATTCGATTTGGAGCGCCGAATAATGTTTTTTTTAGTAGCGTTATAACTAATACTGACATAACGCACCATGTGTATTGATTCCGTCCATATTTGTAACCGTTGATGAAATGTTGCCAACTATAGAATTTACGCACGCTATGGGCGGTAGAAACTAACTAGGAAACTGTATTCCACTATATTCCGCCGACCATATAGGAGTTAGTTCAATTACGTATGCATTGAATTATATGTAACGGCGCCGCAGGTTAAGATTACCGATCCATACTCAGAATCCATATAGGTTTTGTGACGAATTAGACCATCTCGAAGAATATTCAGAAAAGTCCAGTTCCGGTGAGACTTGCGTGGCATCAACACCATGATGATGATCCTTCCTGGGTACGTACGCAACTGGCAGGTAGCTCCAATGCTCCCGCGGGTTGTAATGGGTGTGGAATAATCTATCATTTAGACCCAGTCGGCCAAGGTAAAGGACCTTTTCTGCTACCAGACTCCGACATGGACTCTGTTACGAACACCAGAGTCGTAGAATAGACATCCCCGTTTTCGAAGATCGGTAGAACGTCCCAGGTGTAAACTGCATCAGGGGTGCAGTTCCGGTCCTGGCCCATAAGCTAGGACAATCCCTGTAGCCAACAGATTTTGAGTTTTTATAGTAATACTTTAACTTGAGCTGTCAGACATTGAGTTGGATCCTATTAGTTCAGAATGCATGGAGACTAACAAACTGAAGTACAAATTAATAGAGTCCTATGACTTACAAATGAGCCATGGGTAATAGAGGTAAGTGGTATAATTAGCATAATTTTTTCAAATCCTATCAAATTTCACAGAATTCAAATACCGTTAGATAATAATATAATCTCAAGAAAAGGGTGTTGAAATAAAGCTCATCTCATCCCCTTCGCCTAACCAGCTTGTCTTCGAATGGCAATCATGAAGGTGCAGATAAGGTAGCTCCTCCCGATACCAATGTTAAGCGAGTCAAAATTGGTAACAAAGTTGGAATTGTCTGTTACCATCGCATCTGTATTGCTGTGTAGCCCTAACCAATGATAAGAGATATCCTGATGTTGATGGCTGAAGAAATCAGAGCAGACGGCTTTCACCGTTTCGTGTTTCGATTGTAACCTCACATAATGTTCACTTTGGGCTCCTACTATTAAACTTTACCAACAGGACATTGAATAACTGAAGTATTTGCCTTGTAATCTGTACTTTACTCTATGTCACAACTTCGACACGACACCAAGTTATACGTCGTAAAAAATATTACTAAAGAAAAATAAAATATTTGTTTACATATCTTTATTGACCACTTAATGTACAATCTAATTTGGCAAATTTATAAGAATCTAAGAACGGTTAAGGGCAGCAGAAGCTTCAGCTTGCTTGACCAAGTTCTCGGGGGCATCCAACCAGTCCATCATGACCTCAACAAAGTTGATCTTGTCGGCGTGGCTCTCGACCTTCTTCAACACTTGCTCAAATTCACCAGCAGTGTTGGCACGGCCTTGGAATCCAATCTTGTCTTGACCGGCAGCACCACCGAAGTAGTCGAGGGTCTTGCTGAAGTCCCAGTTGTCAATGTCATTGTAGGTACGCTTGACTCCGTGGATCAAACGCTCAATGGTGTAGCCGTTATTGTTCAACAAGAAGATGATGGGGCGGAGACCAAGACGGATCATGACTGACACTTCTTGGCAGGTGAGTTGGAAGGAACCATCACCGACAAACAAGATAACACGACGCTCTTGTCCGGCAACAGCAGCTCCAAGACATCCACCAACGGTGTAACCAATGGAACCCCAGAGAATCTGGGAGATGAAGGTGGCACCCTCGGGCATGTGAGAGTTCAAGCAACCGAACACGGAGGTACCGGTCTCAGCGAGGACAATGTCGTTAGGCTTGAAGAACTTGCCCATTCTGTTCCAGAACCAGGCTTGAGGAACCATGGCCTTCATGTCGATCTTGGGGAGCTCAACACTGAGGTTGATGCTTTGGACCTCGCGCTTGGGAATGGCAGCAGCAAGCTTGGGCAACAGGTACTTCATACCAACAGCCTTGTAGGTACCGTAGAACACGTCAGTGTAGTCAGAGTGGATCTCGACAGTCTTCTCAGCGTCCATGCGGTAGGAGAAGGATCCAGTGTTGAAGTCGGACTTCAAGCCACCAACACTGAGGATGAGGTCAGCGCCCTCAACCTCTTCCTTGACTCTGGGGCTGGAGAGGGATCCAACATAGATACCGCGGAACTGAGGATGGTCTTCACCAATGACAGCCTTGCCCATGGGGGTGGTGTAGTAAGGCAAGCCGGTCTTCTCGATCAGCTCAAGAAGCTCCTTCTCGCAGTGGTGACGGATGGCACAGGCATCAGCAACAATGATGGGCTTCTTGGCCTTGGCAACAGCGTTGACAATCTCACGGACACAAGCGGCCTCAGTCTTCTCGGGGTTAGCGGGAAGGGCAAGGTTCAAGGGCTTCATGTCAACAGTGATCTCGGCATCGACAACATCAGTGGGAAGAGAGATGTACACAGGGCGGACCTTTTGGACACACTCAGTCAACACACGGTCGATCTCAGCAGCAGCGTTGTGAGGCAACAAGGTGGTGTTGGTCACGGTGATGTGGCTGAACATCTTTTGGAAGGCACGGAAGTCTCCGTTACCAAGAGTGTGATGGAGGAGGGCTCCGGAAGCTTGGGACTTAGTGTTGGGGGTACCAGTGATCTTGACAACGGGGACCATCTCGGAGTAGGAACCGGCAATACCGTTGACAGCACTGAGCTCACCGACACCGAAGGTAGTGATGATGGCCTATTGTTAATTGCAAATCATATCATTAGTACTCACTCCTTACTACTTCATTTCGCAATCAAAAGTGCTCGCTACTTACACCAACACCCTTGACTCTGGCATAACCATCGGCAGCATAGGAAGCGTTCAACTCGTTGCAGTCACCAATGAGGTTGATGAGGCCGGAGTCTTGGACACGGTCCAGGAAAACCAAGTTGAAGTCACCGGGAACGGAGAACAAGTCATCGATACCGATCTCCTTCAAACGAAGGATGAGGTACTTGCTGACAGTCATAGTTTGCATGTTGGAAGCCATCTTAGTAGTGGGACAAAACTAATAGTAGTTTGATGATGTTTGTAGCATTTCGATCGCTTTATATATACCATAGCATCCCGATAATATCGTATACACTAGAACTGATTGCTACCAAAGCAAGCGTCCTAATACAGAAAGACTACCAATTATGTAGAGTATGCTACATGCGCAAGTGGGATTTCCTTATGGATACTATCTGGTCCGATTTTCACTAGCATTCTCACAACCACGTAAAATGAATGAATCCAATTGCTTTTATTCATCGACGATGATAGAGCTTTATTAGTAGACAGTAGTGTGATAAACTGCAATTGCAATTGTTCTAGAATACCTTAACAAAGATCATTGGTCCAGCTGTTATTAGCCCATTGGGAAACCGACATGATGCCAACATTGAAATTGTCGAATTGATAACTTCATTAAGAAAATTGAGCAAGGATAATACCAAGTTGGGAGAATCAAAACCCTTCAAAAGGTGAAAAATAGACATACATAATAATTAATAGCGACTGGCTGAAGAAATTAATAATACGATTAATCTGTTTCAAACACACGAAACAATCGATCAGTGGCTACGGAGAATGTTTATGAGAAATATTGTAATTTCAAATACACCAACTACTTGGGGTAAGGTTTAAATCACTTACGTCAAAAATAATGCTCTAAAAGATCCAATTGATTATAGTCACAAATCAAATTGTCAATTACAAAACGATTCTCTGCTCAAATGGGCCACTGCTTCTTGACAAGATTGACCACGATAGTGTAAACAACAAATTTTTGCTTGGATAGAATAGGCCTGGTCATTATGGCTCTCAAACATCTTGTACTCAATATAATAAGTTTGTGTTAACATAGTTTTATTAATCACTTAATGTACAATCTAATTTGGGAAATTTATATGAATCTAAGAGCGGTTAAGAGCGGCAGAAGCTTCAGCTTGCTTGACCAAGTTCTCAGGGGCATCCAACCAGTCCATCATGACCTCAACAAAGTTGATCTTGTCGGCGTGGCTCTCGACCTTCTTCAACACTTGCTCAAACTCACCAGCAGTGTTGGCACGGCCTTGGAATCCAATCTTGTCTTGACCAGCAGCACCACCGAAGTAGTCAAGGGTCTTGCTGAAGTCCCAGTTGTCAATGTCATTGTAGGTACGCTTGACTCCGTGGATCAAACGCTCAATGGTGTAGCCGTTGTTGTTCAACAAGAAGATGATGGGGCGGAGACCAAGACGGATCATGACCGACACTTCTTGGCAGGTGAGCTGGAAGGAACCATCACCGACAAACAAGATAACACGACGCTCTTGTCCGGCAACAGCAGCTCCAAGACATCCACCAACGGTGTAACCAATGGAACCCCAGAGAATCTGGGAGATGAAGGTGGCACCCTCGGGCATGTGAGAGTTCAAGCAGCCGAACACGGAGGTACCGGTCTCAGCAAGGACAATGTCGTTAGGCTTGAAGAACTTGCCCATTCTGTTCCAGAACCAGGCTTGAGGAACCATGGCCTTCATGTCGATCTTGGGGAGCTCGACGTGGAGGTTGATGCTTTGGACCTCGCGCTTGGGAATGGCAGCAGCAAGCTTAGGCAACAAGTACTTCATACCAACAGCCTTGTAGGTACCGTAGAACACATCAGTGTAGTCAGAGTGGATCTCGACAGTCTTCTCAGCGTCCATGCGGTAGGAGAAGGATCCGGTGTTGAAGTCGGACTTCAAGCCACCAACACTGAGGATGAGGTCAGCGCCCTCAACCTCCTCCTTGACTCTGGGGCTGGAGAGGGATCCAACATAGATACCGCGGAACTGAGGATGGTCTTCACCAATGACAGCCTTGCCCATGGGGGTAGTGTAGTAAGGCAAGCCGGTCTTCTCGATCAGCTCAAGAAGCTCCTTTTCGCAGTGGTGACGGATGGCACAGGCATCAGCAACAATGATGGGCTTCTTTGCCTTGGCAACAGCGTTGACAATCTCACGGACACAAGCGGCCTCAGTCTTCTCGGGGTTAGCGGGAAGGGCAAGGTTCAAGGGCTTCATGTCAACAGTGATCTCGGCATCGACAACATCAGTGGGAAGAGAGATGTACACAGGGCGGACCTTTTGGACACACTCAGTCAATACACGGTCGATCTCAGCAGCAGCGTTGTGAGGCAACAAGGTGGTGTTGGTCACGGTGATGTGGCTGAACATCTTTTGGAAGGCACGGAAGTCTCCGTTACCAAGAGTGTGATGGAGGAGGGCTCCGGAAGCTTGGGACTTGGTGTTGGGGGTACCAGTGATCTTGACAACGGGAACCATCTCGGAGTAGGAACCGGCAATACCGTTGACAGCAGCTGAGCTCACCGACACCGAAGGTAGTGATGATGGCCTATTGTTCATTGCAAATCATATCATTAGTACTCACTCGTTACTACTTCATTTCATAATTAATAGTGCTCGCTACTTACACCAACACCCTTGACTCTGGCATAACCATCGGCAGCATAGGAAGCGTTCAACTCGTTGCAGTCACCAATGAGGTTGATGAGGCCGGAGTCTTGGACACGGTCCAAGGAAGACCAGGTTGAAGTCACCGGGAACGGAGAACAAGTCATCGATACCGATCTCCTTCAAACGAAGGATGAGGTACTTGCTTCACGGTCATAGTTTGCATGTTAGAAGCCATTTTGTAAGAATTAGTGGAACACACTGACTATTGCGCTATGCAACACCCGTTTATTTATATTCTATTGCTACTCCTGCTCAGCCCGATTTACTTCTGAATGAAAAAATATTTGACATCTGATTTCTATATTTGTACCCACTGCTCCATGTGTATTTACAATTGCTAAATATGTGATGAATTCGTTCCTAGTACATATTTACTCAATCTTTAAGATCTGAGTATGAGTCGAATGATAGCCAAAAATTTTGTCGCCACCAATATCGGGTCCTTCAACGTGGCAGCCCAAACAGTGCAAGAACCTTTGATTCAACTACCTAAATTATCATATACTATTTCTTTGCTCCATTCAAATATGTAAATTCTACGGGCTAGCAATTAGCACCATTCATGCAATGAGTACGAATTGGCAATTGGTAGGATATTATATAGAATACGAATCTAAGTTCGTAATGATCAAGTCCAGGTTTCCAAGTCGCTCCAATGTTCAGCAATAATGATATAATTACCTCAAGAATTGATATTTTACTGTGTTTTATTATACAGAGTCTATATTAGATATGTATGGGTATTCACTCCAAATATATATTGACAACAAATTTAAGAACGGTTAAGGGCAGCAGAAGCTTCAGCTTGCTTGACCAAGTTCTCGGGGGCATCCAACCAGTCCATCATGACCTCAACAAAGTTGATCTTGTCGGCGTGGCTCTCAACCTTCTTCAACACTTGCTCAAATTCACCAGCAGTGCTGGCACGGCCTTGGAATCCAATCTTGTCTTGACCAGCAGCACCACCGAAGTAGTCAAGGGTCTTGCTGAAGTCCCAGTTGTCAATGTCGTTGTAGGTACGCTTGACTCCGTGGATCAAACGCTCAATGGTGTAGCCGTTATTGTTCAACAAGAAGATGATGGGGCGGAGACCAAGACGGATCATCACTGACACTTCTTGGCAGGTGAGCTGGAAGGAACCATCACCGACAAACAAGATAACACGACGCTCTTGTCCGGCAACAGCAGCTCCAAGACATCCACCAACGGTGTAACCAATGGAACCCCAGAGAATCTGGGAGATGAAGGTGGCACCCTCGGGCATGTGAGAGTTCAAGCAACCGAACACGGAGGTACCGGTCTCAGCAAGGACAATGTCGTTAGGCTTGAAGAACTTGCCCATTCTGTTCCAGAACCAGGCTTGAGGAACCATGGCCTTCATGTCGATCTTGGGGAGCTCGACGTGGAGGTTGATGCTTTGGACCTCGCGCTTGGGAATGGCAGCAGCAAGCTTGGGCAACAAGTACTTCATACCAACAGCCTTGTAGGTACCGTAGAACACATCAGTGTAGTCAGAGTGGATCTCGACAGTCTTCTCAGCGTCCATGCGGTAGGAGAAGGATCCAGTGTTGAAGTCGGACTTCAAGCCACCAACACTGAGGATGAGGTCAGCGCCCTCAACCTCTTCCTTGACTCTGGGGCTGGAGAGGGATCCAACATAGATGCCGCGGAACTGAGGATGGTCTTCACCAATGACAGCCTTGCCCATGGGGGTGGTGTAGTAAGGCAAGCCAGTCTTCTCGATCAAGCTCAAGAAGCTCCTTCTCGCAGTGGTGACGGATGGCACAGGCATCAGCAACAATGATGGGCTTCTTGGCCTTGGCAACAGCGTTGACAATCTCACGGACACAAGCGGCCTCAGTCTTCTCGGGGTTAGCGGGAAGGGCGAGGTTCAAGGGCTTCATGTCAACAGTGATCTCGGCATCGACAACATCAGTGGGAAGAGAGATGTACACAGGGCGGACCTTTTGGACACACTCAGTCAACACACGGTCGATCTCAGCAGCAGCGTTGTGAGGCAACAAGGTGGTGTTGGTCACGGTGATATGGCTGAACATCTTTTGGAAGGCGCGGAAGTCTCCGTTACCAAGAGTGTGATGGAGAAGGGCTCCGGAAGCTTGGGACTTGGTGTTGGGGGTACCAGTAATCTTGACAACGGGAACCATCTCGGAGTAGGAACCGGCAATACCGTTGACAGCACTGAGCTCACCGACACCGAAGGTAGTGATGATGGCCTATTGTTCATTGCAAATCATATCATTAGTACTCACTCCTTACTGCATCCTTACACAATTAATAGTGCTAACTACTTACACCAACACCCTTGACTCTGGCATAACCATCGGCAGCATAGGAAGCGTTCAACTCGTTGCAGTCACCAATGAGGTTGATGAGGCCGGAGTCTTGGACACGGTCCAAGAAGACCAGGTTGAAGTCACCGGGAACGGAGAACAAGTCATCGATACCGATCTCCTTCAAACGAAGGATAAGGTATTGACTGACGGTCATGGTTTTGGCAGAAGACATGGCGGTAGTTTCAAGTATGTACTTGGTAATTTGCACCGAAACATCGTACTGTTATTTATATTACAGGATTTCCACAACATCTTTATCAGTGATTTCAATCAGCCAATGATGTTTAAATGACCGGTTAAAGTAAACTTCCCAACAAATTCAGCAAATCCAGGTGTTGATTTAGGATTTTTTCCCAAAAGGACCCTTTTTGATCAGCATTCCACCAATCGATCACATATGGTAGCACTGAGACACACTTATATCTACTCCCATATAGAGGTATTGCCTGGACTATGCCCCACTCTGGTCCATGGCTTGGTTAATCCAAGAATTCCGTATTTGAAAATGAATTGGATGTGTTTACAGTGAAAGCTATCTACTATTCTTCGGAATATCCCGGATAAGAGGAAGCGTTGTGTTTTATATTTATATGAAGTATGGGCCAGACAACTGAGAAATTGGTCAGTCCTGGAAGCTGGTTAGAACTTGTCACTTCAAACATTAGCATATTGAAGTGCAATGCTTTAGGCTCAATGCGTGTTTGATATCGTCAATTGAGTTGAAATGACTGAACTACTGGTACAGTATCTTCATTTAAGTCTATCTCAGTGACTGGCGATTAATTAAGTAATGACATACCAATCAATATAGTTGTTTAAAATTGTAGGTTAGTGTTACTGAAGCATTGAAATTAAAATAGACAGCTGGGTATATAATTTTACCAGTTTGTATCTTGTAGCCTGACAGCATTTTGAGGTTATTGATCGCACCATGGTATTTCATTCATGGCATCAGAAAACTTCGTTCAAGTGTAAGCATATTTAGTAATCTGAAGGAGCATGCTACTCGCAGAGGCCCATATATGGAAACCCAATCGATCTCTGATCTAACCCTACGCCTAAATATTTTGGAAAGTTAGGTGTGATACGATGATCACAATGCTGCACATATTTGCGTTAATTCATATATGCCGGATTTCGAGTTGGGATAATTCCTCATGATGAGATTTCAGATGTGGAAATATTAGGATCGTGTTAGACGGGCTTCTAGATAGGTCTATAGACAAGTATAACCACTTAAAAGATATAAAAACTCGGTATTAACGTTAGGTAGCAGTTAAATCGTAGCGTAAGAAATGTCGTCCACTATACAAACTATGACCGTCAGTCAATACCTTATCCTTCGTTTGAAGGAGATCGGTATCGATGACTTGTTCTCCGTTCCCGGTGACTTCAACCTGGTCTTCCTGGACCGTGTCCAAGACTCCGGCCTCATCAACCTCATTGGTGACTGTAACGAGTTGAACGCTTCCTATGCTGCCGATGGTTACGCCAGAGTCAAGGGTGTTGGTGTAAGTAGCGAGCACTTTTGATTGCGAAATGAAGTAGTAACGAGTGAGTACTAATGATATGATTTGCAATGAACAATAGGCCATTATCACTACCTTCGGTGTCGGTGAGCTCAGTGCTGTCAACGGTATTGCCGGTTCCTACTCCGAGATGGTCCCCGTTGTCAAGATCACTGGTACCCCCAACACCAAGTCCCAAGCTTCCGGAGCCCTCCTCCATCACACTCTTGGTAACGGAGACTTCCGTGCCTTCCAAAAGATGTTCAGCCACATCACCGTGACCAACACCACCTTGTTGCCTCAAAATGCTGCTGCTGAGATCGATCGTGTATTGACCGAATGTATTCAGAAGGTCCGCCCTGTGTACATCTCTCTTCCCACTGATGTTGTCGATGCCGAGATCACTGTTGACATGAAGCCCTTGAACCTCGCCCTTCCCGCTAACCCCGAGAAGACTGAGGCCGCTTGTGTCCGTGAGATTGTCAACGCTGTTGCCAAGGCCAAGAAGCCCATCATTGTTGCTGATGCCTGTGCCATCCGTCACCACTGCGAGAAGGAGCTTCTTGAGCTGATCGAGAAGACCGGCTTGCCTTACTACACCACCCCCATGGGCAAGGCTGTCATTGGTGAAGACCATCCTCAGTTCCGCGGTATCTATGTTGGATCCCTCTCCAGCCCCAGAGTCAAGGAAGAGGTTGAGGGCGCTGACCTCATCCTCAGTGTTGGTGGCTTGAAGTCCGACTTCAACACCGGATCCTTCTCCTACCGCATGGACGCTGAGAAGACTGTCGAGATCCACTCTGACTACACTGATGTGTTCTACGGTACCTACAAGGCTGTTGGTATGAAGTACCTGTTGCCTAAGCTTGCTGCTGCCATTCCCAAACGCAAGTTTAAACGACTCAGAACACAAGTTGAACTCCCGAAGATCGACATGAAGGCCATGGTTCCTCAAGCCTGGTTCTGGAACAGAATGGGCAAGTTCTTCAAGCCTAACGACATTGTCCTTGCTGAGACAGGTACCTCTGTGTTCGGTTGCTTGAACTCTCACATGCCCGAGGGTGCCACCTTCATCTCCCAGATTCTCTGGGGTTCCATTGGTTACACTGTTGGTGGATGTCTTGGAGCTGCTGTTGCCGGACAAGAGCGTCGTGTTATCTTGTTTGTCGGTGATGGTTCCTTCCAGCTCACCTGCCAAGAAGTGTCAGTGATGATCCGTCTTGGTCTCCGCCCCATCATCTTCTTGTTGAACAACAACGGCTACACCATTGAGCGTTTGATCCACGGAGTCAAGCGTACCTACAACGACATTGACAACTGGGACTTCAGCAAGACCCTCGACTACTTCGGTGGTGCTGCTGGTCAAGACAAGATTGGATTCCAAGGCCGTGCCAGCACTGCTGGCGAGTTCGAGCAAGTGTTGAAGAAGGTCGAGAGCCACGCCGACAAGATCAACTTTGTTGAGGTCATGATGGACTGGTTAGATGCCCCCGAGAACTTGGTCAAGCAAGCCGAAGCTTCCGCTGCCCTTAACCGTTCCTAATATTCTTGTTAATAGCTAAATAGATTTTCATGTTGATCACGATTTCAAGTAGGCATTCCATTTAGAGCCTGTAAAATAAAGCACTATTCTGTAATGTGTTTTTAAATGTTTAATGGAGTCAAAAAACGACAAAATTGGTCCTGTAATGTACAGAACGTAAAGTCAACAGACGAAGGTCATTAGTTCTGTTGCAAATCAAGGACAATACGGCCAGCAATTTTACCATCGTGCATATCCTTATACACTTGGGGAAGATCTTTCAAGCCCAAAGTCTTATAATAGCATTTCACTTTTCCGTTTGCAGCAAACTCCAGAGCCTCGGCCAAATCTTGACGATTGCCAACAATGGAGCCACGGATTGTTAAACGTTGAAGAACAAGATCAAAGACGGGGAATGAGCCCTTGGCACCCGCGGGAAGAGCAATACAGGCAACGGTTCCCCAACGACGTGTATAATCGACAGCCTGTTGGAAAGGTTTTTCGGCCGGAGAGAGGAGCAAAACTCCATGAGATCCACCATTAGTGATTTTCTTCACCTCAGCAACAACGTCATCCTTCATGAAGTCAACGAAGAAGTCAGCACCCAAATCCTTAGTGCAAAGGTTCTTCTTATCATCCCCGGTATCCACAGCAATGACATTCATACCCATTGCCTTAGCATATTGAACGGCCAAATGTCCAAGGCCTCCACCTGCCCCAACAACTGTGACAAACTGACCCGCACGAACTTCAGTCTCCTTAAGTCCCTTATAAACAGTGACACCTGCACAAAGAATTGGTGCGGCCTCAGCAAGGGGAAGATTATCTGGGATACGAGCAACGTGAGAAGCGCGAGCTACGCAGTATTCTTGGAAACTTCCATCGACACTGTAACCAGAATTTTGTTGCTGAGTACATACAGTCTCCCGGCCTGCGATACAGTATTCACAACTCAAGCATGCGGAATGAAGCCACACAACACCAACGCTATCACCAATCTTGAAGCCCTTGACCTTCTCCCCTAAAGCTACCACTTTTCCAGCACCTTCGTGGCCGCCTACTAATGGGAGCTTTGTTGGGATAGGCCAATCACCCTCGGCAGCGTGAAGGTCAGTGTGGCAGACTCCGGAGTATTCAATTTTGATCAGGACATCTTCAGGGCCTGGTTCAGGAACAGGGATATCTTTGATTTCGACTGGTTTGTCATGAGATTCAATGACAGCTGCCTTTTGGGTTTTGGGGAGTTGTTGAGCAGACATGTTTGGTATCAACTGTTGGTTTGTTTGGTCAAGTGGTAGTTGGAGGCCTTCTATTTATATACTAGCTATCTTTGCGTGTTGGTTCACATAGATTCTCATTTTCCCGAATCTTGATTCGAGTACTTTCTCATATCTCGGATTTTATCCGAATGTAATCTCAAATTCAATTCAATCCAGGTAATGTACGTGGGAAATGGGGTAACAACATTCACCCAGCATTGTCCACTGTACATAATCTGAAAATTCTGGGTCAGTGTGACTATCAATCACAACTGCCATCCCATAAACATTTGTTTTCTTTGCGATTTGGGTGGCTTATAAATGACAGTCGAGATGTATATCTGAATTAGGTCTAAAATCAAACCAGTATGTTTGTACTACTGATTGAAACTTTCACACTGCTTGTCTAGACTGGGATCGAGCTAGAATGACGTCTTACGGTATGCCTCAGAAATTGATTTGGTATGTTTTATTGCCCCTCCATGAGAATTACGACTGACTTAAATTCAGAACAATACGGCCAGCAACCGCTCCATTCTTAAGTTCCTCAAACGCTTGGGCGATCTCTGACAACTTCATCTCTTTGTAATGACACTTGATCTTTCCACTAGCAGCAATACCCAATGCTTCCGCCATCTCCTGTCGGTTCCCTATGAGTGAACCACGGATGGTGATTCTTTTGGCTACAAGCTCAGCAATAGGGAATACTCCAAGACCACCTCGAATAACACCTATACATATAACACTGCCACAGCGACGTGTATACTTCACCGAGTCTTGATAGGATTTGTCAGCTGTTGAGAGAACTATGACTCCGTGGGCTCCCGAAGTCGTTATTTTCTGAACCTCCTGGATGACATTTTCTTTCTTGAAGTCGATGAAGTACTCGGCACCAATTTGTGTACACAAGTTGCGTTTCTCATCACCAGTATCTACAGCGATGACTCGCATACCCATTGCCTTGGCATACTGGACAGCCAGGTGACCAAGTCCTCCACCTGCACCAACAATTGCGACAAATTGCCCAGCGCGAACTTTACTCTCTTTGAGGCCTTTATAGACAGTAATACCTGCACAGAGTATAGGAGCTGCATCAGCTAGGGGAAGACTATCCGGAATACGAGCAATATGAGTAGCACGAGCAACACAATATTCCTGGAAACTTCCATCAACCGTGCATCCAGAGTTCTTCTGTTGAGTGCACACAGTTTCATTGCCTTGGAAACAATCCTCACAGTTCATGCAAGTGGAGGAAAGCCATGAAATCCCTACCCTATCCCCAATTCGAACGCCACTTACCCTTTCTCCAACAGATATCACCTTCCCGGTGCCTTCATGACCACCGACTCGAGGAAACTCCTGAAGCACCATTAGCTCACCTTCAGCTATATGAACATCAGTGTGACAGACACCAGAATATTCAAGCTTGATGAGTACTTCCTCAGGACCTGGTTGAGGTACTGCAATATAGTCAATTTTTAGAGGGCCTTTGGGGGCTATTATGCAAGCTGCCAACTGAGTCTTTGGGAGTTGAATAGACATTATAGATTACCTTTCTTAATTGCAAGCTTCCTTTTTATACTATTTTGAGTGTTACGATTTTCATGCATTTGTTCATGCGAAACCTGTGCGATTATTTGACGGTTTATTGCTTTGGAATGAGTGGCTTGTACATGAACAGAATAACAACTCCAAGTATGATTCAGAAGTTGATTTGGTATGTTTTATTGCCCCTCTCCATGAGAAATACGCCAGACATAAATTCAGAACAATACGGCCAGCAACCATTACATTATCCAGTTCCTCAAACGCTTGGGCGATCTCTGACAACCTCATCTCGTTGTAATGACACTTGATCTTTCCACCAGCGGCAATACCCAATGCTTTCGCCGTCTCCTTTCAATGCCTTGTAGGTGAACCTCAGATGGCGATTCTTTTGCTTATAACGAGTACACCTCAATAAAATTTGATAGGATACCCTAGTTATCAGAATTTTTATCTTGAGCGCTTATAGCTATTTTACTTGGGAGTAAACCTCTTGAGTCATGCAAACAGAGGCAAGCCTTTGAATCTACTATCTGGTTTCCGATTCGAACTCCGCTGACCTTCTGATCATGTACCTTTTCTGAATCTGAATCATAGGTTTTGGATTTGTTCCTTTTCTTAGTGTTTGAACTAGAATATCAATCAGTTTATGTACAGTTAAGGCAATCCCCATCAGAAATTTCAATATTGGATTTTTAACAGAATTCATACCCTTTCAATACGGTCTTGAGATGGTACTCCACCCAAAAAATGTTGTAAAAATTCGTATTTTCCACCTAAATATTCACCTAACTTAGTCACTTAGATCATCACCTTCAAATCCTAGAGAATACTGACCAAATTCCTTGTCGGGATTTACTTAGAATATTTTCACCAAAATACCAGGTACCCAGAACATGAAAATTCTCAAAGTTGTCCAAACAGCCCCAAACTTTGCACACATGTTCTTGGGACCTTCCTTAACCTATTCTACGTGTTTGTAATGCCAAGACCATGTAAAAGTATAAATACTACTTTTTCATTCAATAAATCATTAAGTGAAAACCACATAATCTACTTGTTCTCCAAATCACTTCCAATATCTCCAAGACTCTTACAACAAAAAATAGTCCTAAATTTTGTACTTCTCATGATTGCTCAAAAAGACACAGGAGTGTTCTATAATCTTTATTTTTGAAAAGTTTAAGTATAATCCAAGTTGAATTTCTGCTCATATTCATTTGGTATTTTGATGGCTTCCATCTGGAATTTCTCTGTGATACATATAATTCTTAGAGTGTAGCTGGATCATAACTGTTGCAAAGGATGAGTATTATGTATGGTTATTGATGTATCATATCTTTATACTTGATTAATTTAGTGTTAACCCAGCAAGAATCCACACTTTTGCCCACTCTCTTCATTTTGTACACATTCTATATTAACCCAATCAACCAAAAAGTTAATGGCATACTCCAAGATTCTCAGAATCACCTCCACTTACTTTGAACACCCTGTTTACATCTCTAGCATGCATTCTAATACTCCACCATACCCCTTAGAAAATTTCAAATGGATGGCGATTGTTGCACCTAAAAGCATAATAAAATACCACTGATGCTACACATCTCTAATGTTGTACCCAATTAGTATATAGTCAACCTGGCTATGGAATCGGAAAAGTATTAGAATAATAGAGAATGATTTTTAGCTAATGCATTCCTTGGAAATAAAAAGGATCCTCATAACACCATTCAATTGGGTTTGAATATACTTAATATGATCAGGACAACATGGTATTATGTTCTAATGATGACAGGTGAGAATCTTAGATGATTACAGTTTTCGTTGAAATTACACACTAATAAGGATTCATTTATTCAATGTAGCATCTGCCCCTGGTCAACGGGCATGTTTATAGCCTAGCCTTTAGCCTTGCAGTGAGTGTAGAACGATGAATAATGGAGGGGATTTATCGTCGAACCTTTCATGCTGTCAGACCAATAATAAGAATTATGCACAGAATGATCGCCAATACGATCATCTGATTAGTCACCATGGAACTCGACCTTTCACCGAGTGTTGATGTCATCCATGGTCACACTTCGGTTTTCGATTCGGCTCGACCTTCCCTGAGGATCAGGCCGAAAGGGTATTGGCCTGAATAACTGAATATAACCACGCGGTTAATATGAAAATCTTGGTTTCAGCCCTATCTTATCATCACTAAATATTCAATTTACTTAACCACAACTTCCCATTCTCATTGCCAAGACCGCTCTCACTACTAAAGAAACCCCTCCAGTTTAGTCAACTATAACCAACTGGAGTCAAAGCTGCCCCTCTTAAATCCTACCCGAAGCTTGATACAACGCACAACATAGACATGGGCGACCGTGAGGTCCAAGATTTACTGGCAAAGGCCGAAAAGAAAGCCAACTACAACGGCTGGTTTGGTGGTAAAAAATACGATGAGGCCGCAGAGCTTTACATGAGTGCCGCCAACAGTCTCAAACTCGCCAAGAAATGTACGGTTACTTTCCATACTTTGTTCCACAGCACTTGCGCAAAGTGCTGCGTCACTTTGTTACCTATTATTTACCTTTACTCTCTATCCACATAAAGGGAAAGAGGCCGGGGATGCATTCATGAAAGCTGCTGATATGCAGATCCGTGCCCAGGAGCGAGATGAAGCCTCCTCCACTTACATCAATGCCTCCAAGTGCTACAAAAAGAGCAACCCAGAAGGTATTCTCCCTCAACACCAGTGGTTTTGTTTACTTGCTTTTAGAGTGGGGTTGTCAACTAAACGTGACTTTTCCAGATGCCATATCATCTCTTAAATTGGCCATTGAGATCCTGACAGAGCGTGGCCGTTTCCATGCCGCCGCTGGCCACCAAAAGGACATCGCCCAGATTTATGAATCCGACTTGATCGACATCGAAAGGGCGATGAACAGCTATGAGCTTGCTGCAGATTGGTACAGTGGAGAAGAGGCTACTGCGTTAGTATTTCTTACAGAACTTGAACTCAGGGGTAGTATTTAACCGACGTGCAACTAGAATGGCCAACAACTGTTATCTCAAAGTCGCCGCTTTTGCTGCTCAGCTGGAACAATATGACAAAGCTATCGAGAAATTTGAGCAGGTTGCAAATGCTAGTATGGACAACAATCTTACCAAGTGGTCTCTTAAGGAGTACTTCCTCAAAGCAGGACTGTGCCACATTGCTACCAGCGTAAGAGATTATTCTACTCTGTTGGCGCAAGACCAATCATTTACCTTGGAATCCACACTAGGATATGGTTGGAGCTCAACGTGCACTTGAGAGGTATCAAGACATGGATGTATCATTCTCCACCACCAGAGAGTACAAGTTCCTTCAGGTTGGTCGAAAATCATAATTCATATCATCAGGCAACACATGTATTGACCAAGGTGAACAGAGCATCATGGAGGCGGTTGACTCAGGTGATGTTGAGGCATTTACGAATCATGTGTATGAATTCGATCAGCTCACCAAACTTGACAACTGGAAAACTACCATGCTACTCCGCATCAAGAAATCCATCAACGAAGAACCCACACTTACCTAATCCTTCGCATGACGGATGGCTGTACTTCATTTTCACTATATACACCCCTTTCTTGACGTTTATGAACAGCGAGTGTATGCTCGCTCCCTATTCCTTACCCTCCAGAGATGATCTGGTTCTACTTAGAAGTGCGAACTTTAATAAAGAACACGATGTTACATCTCGCATTGATCCACGCGCTGCTCCAGCTAGATATGGCACCAACCCATTTTTTGGTGGGGTAAATCATCGGAAATCTCAATTCCCTAGAATTACCCAATGAAATTTTCTGGATTTCCCAAGCCAGAGAAATTTTGGTGTGAACTAATGCCTCGCATCGAAAATTTTTGATTCACCTTCATTGTGTTCTACAGACGACAAGTTGCTTGGAGTTCACCCATTCCTACATACTTCGTTTGCCCATTTAGTAGAGCCCGAGTACTTCCTCACCAAGGTAAAGGGTCCCTCATTTTTCTGATATAGACTAGTACGCAGACAAGAACGTGGTTAGAGTCCCAATTCCCGAACCTCTCCGTAGACAATGTCGATTTTTTCCAGCAATATGGCCCTCATGGCCCTAAAGCCCACCCTCAGAGCTCCATTACTTAGCAGGGTGCTCACCCCCCGCATTCTTCCTGCGGTCGCACCTAGCCTGCAACACGGAGTGCAGAACCCCCTTGCCGCCATTCAACAAAGAGGCTTCGCTGTTGTTCGCAAAGACGGGCAATTCAAAACCTGGAAGCCCATCACCCCAGGCTTACGTTTTAAGCGTATGGTCTTGAGAGATCATCTTTGGAAGGGCCGACCCATCCGCAAGCTTACCGTCGCCAAGCGTAAGAAGGGAGGTAGAAACAACACTGGACGTATCACCGTTCGTCACCGTGGTGGTGGTCACAAGCGTCGTATTCGTATTCTCGACTGGCTACGTACCAAGCCTGGCGCCCACGAAGTAGTACGCCTCGAATACGACCCCGGACGTACCGCCCACATCGCATTGCTCAAGAACCTCAAAAATGAGGAGCTTTCTTACATCGTTGCACCCGACAAGATCCAGCCAGGAGATATCATCCAATCCTATCGTAAACCCCCTACTGTCAACAAAGCTCAGCATGCTGACATTACCCAGACCGTCTCCATTGAGCGTGGAAACTGCATGCCTTTGAAAATGATCCCAGTTGGTTCATTGATTCACTGCATTGGTCTTATTCCTGGCGGACCTGGAATCATGTGCCGTGCCGCTGGTACTTACGGTCAATTGATGGCCACCGGTCAAACTGGTTATGCCCAGGTTCGTTTGTCTTCTGGTGAGGTGCGTCGCATTCATGTTGATTGTATCGCCACCATTGGTGTAGTCTCCAACCCCAACCACCAACATCAAATTCTTGGAAAAGCTGGTGCTAGACGTTGGAGAGGCTGGAGACCCAGAGTTCGTGGTATGGCCATGAACCCTTGTGATCATCCACACGGTGGTGGTCGTGGTAAATCCAAGGGTAACCGTCATCCAGTGTCACCTTGGGGTAAGCCTGCCAAGGGTGGAAAGACTAGAACCAAGCCCAACAAGTATGTTATTAAGCCTAGAGAAAGACGCTAAATTCTAAACAGGTAGCTCGCTGATTGATACATGTCTTTCATTAACCTATTTATATACAAAACTTTCATAACCATTGCATCTTGACTTTGCAATATCATATTAGCATTTTCCTTCCCTTCTTCCTTCCTTTCCCATTGATTTCCATTATAGTTTTAAAAAACCTCCCGGAACGTCAGTTGTTTATTTCTGTATTGATGTCGTATGTCATATGAGTTAACAATAAACGAACGTCGAGCGATGTAAATGTCTCCGGTCCAAAAAGAATCGATGCTGATACACGTGAAACCCAAACGAAATCCCTGAATTCTATTAATCACCACTGGCGCAACCACGACATCCACAGTGTATACATTCTACAACACGGCCTTCTTCGAGTTTCTCCTTCGGAACGCGACAGATACACGTGGTACCGAAATTCGTGTCCCTAGGTTGGACACAACGCAGACAGCAAAGTTTCTCATATCCAGGCTAAAGCGCACAAAGGGAACATGCTGGATTAGCGAAGAACGGGGACAAAGGTGAAGCGACGAAAAGAAATACCTTTTTCCACTTGGCGATCAGATTGCCGTCGGCGAAGCCGCGTTTTAGGCAATAGTCGTACAACTCACGGGAGATTTTCTTCGCCTTATATTGGTCGTAAATAAACCTTGAGCGCTGGTGATGTAAGCGGAAAATGGCCCATAAGGATTCAGATTTACGCTTTCCTTCGTGAGGCTCGTTTTCAGCTAGACAAGAAAGGTATTAGCGCCCGTATCGATCTTTGATAGACTTTGAAAGACCCGTTACTGTCGTATCGTTCGTATCGGGAGGTCGCACTTACCATCTCTCATTTTCTGTGCAAATTCTTCGAGGACTGACTCGATCTTGTCCCAATCTTGGGGTGGCTTCTTGGTTCTTGAGGTGATCAACTTTGGCATGATGTGAATTGAACAAAGGTCTTGTGTGTGTCTAGTATTTACGAAGGTTGATCAGGTTAGAGTGAACACCCAGCAGACCTCGCTTGTTAACAGAGATTTGGAAGACTGGAGATATACAAACTATCCCATCGACGGTTAATTTTCCACCTAAACCAACAAAATGATCCGGATCCGCCGCCTATGCATGAACCTCAATCAGCTCGAATATTCCCCATCCCAAAATCACCCACATTCCCTCGGACACCAATGGGCGAGAAAAAAAATTCCCAGAAAATTCAGGGCCAAATGACGTCAACCAAGATCGATCCCGTGCGAAGTCACTGCCGCGGATGGCCCAAGAAAAAAAGGAAAAAAAGAAAAGCGAAGCGGATGCAAATTGATACAATTCATAATCCACAAAATTATCCAGGAAATTCGGTGAATTCCTTTCTGTTGTTGGTTACTTCCTACTTAATTCCTGACCCAAGCCCACCACTCCAATCATGAAGATTCAAGACGTCAAAAACAACAACAAGGAACAGAGGATCGCTGTTCATTCCCACATCAAAAAGCTTGGCCTTAACGAGGACGGGATCGCTGAGCCGATCGCTCACGGTTTTGTTGGCCAAGAGATTGCTAGAGAGGCGGCTGGCATCGCTGTTGACCTTATCAAGGCCAAAAAGATGGCTGGTAGAGCGATCCTTTTGGCTGGTGCCCCCGGAACTGGCAAGACTGCGATTGCTTACGCCATTTCACAAGAGCTTGGACCCAAGGTACCTTTTTGCCCCATGGTCGGTAGCGAAGTCCAATCCTCTGAAGTCAAGAAAACCGAAGTCCTTATGGAGAATTTCCGTAGAGCCATCGGACTTAGAATCAAGGAAACAAAGGAGGTGTATGAAGGAGAGGTTACCGAGCTCACCCCAGAAGAGACTGAGAATCCCCTTGGTGGCTATGGAAAGACCATCTCCCATGTCGTTATTGGCTTGAAGACCGCAAAGGGCACCAAGCAGCTTAAGCTTGATCCTAGCATTTATGAGAGTATCATGAAGGAGAAAGTCACAGTTGGTGACGTTATTTACATCGAGGCAAACACCGGCTCCGTCAAAAGAGTCGGCCGCTCCGACTCGTACGCCACCGAATACGATCTGGAGGCTGAAGAGTACGTTCCTCTACCAAAGGGAGAGGTTCACAAGAAGAAGGAGCTTGTCCAAGATGTTACACTCCATGACTTGGATGTTGCCAATGCCAGACCTCAGGGCGGTCAGGATATCATGTCGATGGTTGGCCAGATGTTGAAGCCAAAGAAGACCGAGATCACCGATAAACTTCGCAAGGAGATCAATATCGTAGTGAACAAATACATCGAACAAGGAACAGCTGAACTCGTTCCCGGTGTACTCTTTATTGATGAGGTCCACATGCTGGACATTGAGTGCTTCACCTATTTGAACCGTGCTTTGGAATCCTCCCTATCACCCATTGTTATCCTGGCTACCAACCGTGGCATGAGTGTCATCAAGGGAACCGAGGATATTGTTGCCCCCCACGGTATCCCAGTGGATCTTCTTGACCGCCTACTCATCATCCGCACGATGCCATACACCTTGGAAGAAATTGCCACCATCATCAAGATCAGGGCCAAGACTGAAGGGGTCAACATCACCGACGAAGCCGTTCAGCATATGGCCGAGATTGGGGTCAACACATCCCTTCGTTACGCCATCCAACTCCTGACCCCTGGCAACATTCTTGCTCAGACATGTGGCCGCGAGGAGATCACCAAGGAAGACATCGAAGAAGCCGGCAGCCTCTTCTTTGATGCCAAAGCCAGCGTCAAGTTTGTCGCCGAGCACGAGGATAGGTATTTGCAATAGATCATGTATGTAGATTTTAAAGAAGAGTCGAGAAACTCGCGCCACGAGGAGCACCCGAACATTTCACACTCTACTACTATAATACCTTTAGAAAATCCAACCTACCAAACCAGGAGCCATAGTTGATTTGTGAGCACGAAATGTACACGGCTCTTACTCCTTCCCAATTGTATAAATCCAATAAAATAGTCCACACGAAATCCGATTGATCACTAGCCATAGCGTATGCTGAGGCGGAGAAAAATTCAGATGAAATAGCGAGGATCGAGAGTGCTGTACCACCTTCCGCGAGCAATCATATGATACGTATGATGCACACCTCTTGGTGAAGTGGTACATGAAACAATCATGATAGGTTACGGCCCCTTGACATCACTGCAGCCACTCGAATGTTTTGCTAAGCGGTCAACGGCACCGTTCGATGGGCAGTTGTTTTGGGGTGTTTTGGGCCAAATGGCCAGCGAGCCACGCCAAACATCGCCAGGTAGGGATATTTACTAGTCAACTTGATGATTCTTAAATAGTCAGTTGATAATCTTAATAAGAGCTTTTCGATGGTGTTGATGCATAAACGAATCTCCTTGTAAAGTTTATATATTAAAAATGGTTAACTCCCTCAGCAGGACATTTATAGCATCAATTATCACTCGATGAAGCTATTTTGTGGGCAACGGATAAGACTGGAATAATGATTAATTTGATATGGTGCGCGGCCATTGGTGGAGCGCCGAATGGTAAACAAACACAACCAACTCGAATTTGATTCCAAGGGTGGGATACCCCTTGAATTGGAAATTGGATGGCAAGGCCAAAACAATAGACTCTCATCTCGAAAACCAGCCAGGATTTCGCAGATGTGATACTAAAGCAAAACAACCCAGAAGCCGAGGGTACAGCCAATCAATCTCACCAATCCATTGAACCCCTACACTCCTGTCATCCGTATAAAATATCTCTGAGGAATGGGCTTCTCTCATTGTGCTGACCATTTATCATCAATTCCACTACAACATCGTTATTCATAGAATATAATTGTGACCCGCTCCCTCCAGGTCCATCCACTTCTCCATCAGTACTAACCTTTATACAGCCTAGTTATGTTCGCTCAGACCCGTGCATCCATGAACCTTAGAAGGACTACCACCGACGAGAATAGCGTCGGAGTAGGCAAACCACTTTTATCCAAAAATGCTTCCAAACTGCAAGCAGCGAAAAACACCACCGCCAACCCCGTTGCCGGGCTCAAAACCAAGCTGGCTGCCAAGGGGGCTGCGGTGAAGAAAAGATCGGCCCTTGGTGACGTTAGCAATGTCTTGGCCCCCGTGCAGCAGAATGCTGGCTTGAAAAAGAAGTCTACGCTTGTAGTACGTAAGCAAATTGAAACCAAACCCTCCACGACCTTGATTCCCAAGAAGCGTGCTTCTCAGACTGTCGAGGTTTCGGTTCCTGCTCTGGAACATCCCCCCAAAAAGGTTGCAGGCGACCACAAAATGGTAGTTGAGGAGTTCCTTGAATGCTCTCCAATGGCCATCGATGAGCCCGAATCCGAACTTATGGAGGAAGAGGTCGCTCCTGCTCAGGATTGGGATGATTTGGATGCCGAGGATGAGTTTGATCCGCTTATGGTTGCCGAGTACGTGGTCGAGATCTTCGAGTACTTGAGAGAGCTGGAACCCCAGTATCAGCCCAACCCCAACTACATGGAAAACCAAAAGGGATTAGCCTGGAAAATGCGCTCCATTTTGGTTGATTGGCTGGTTGAAGTCCATGACAAGTTCCATCTCCTTCCCGAAACTCTCTTCTTTGCTATCAATATCATCGATCGTTTCCTATCTCAACGTGTGGTCTCCCTTGTCAAGCTGCAGTTGGTCGGAATCACCTCCATGCTGATCGCCGCCAAAGTCGAGGAGATTATGTGCCCATCGATTGAGAACTTCATCTACATGGCTGATGGCGGATACACCGAGGAGGAAGTGAAGAAGGCTGAAAGATACATCTTGCAAGTGCTCGAATGGAACATGAGCTATCCCAATCCATTGAATTTCTTGCGCCGTATCTCCAAGGCTGACGATTACGACGTCCAGACCAGAACCATTGCCAAGTACCTTATGGAGGTGTCTCTGATTGACCACCGTTTCCTTCCATTCCCACCCTCCCAGATTGCCGCTGGCAGTCTGTTCCTCGCCCGCCACATGCTGAACAGGGGCGAGTGGAACGCCAATCTTATCCATTATTCCGGTTACACACAGGAAGAGGTTACTCCAGTAGTAGAGATTTTGATTGAAATCCTATCCAAGCCCACCAAATATCAAGCAATCTTCAAGAAGTACAGCTCAAAGAAGTTCATGAAGATTAGTGTGATTGTTCAGGATTGGATGTGCAAGAATGTATCTTATTAGTTTGCATCAATTTGAGGTTAGAATCATCCTAATGTTCGCTGTAAATAGTATTGTCCTTTTTCCTGAATATATATTATAGTCTTATCGTTCGATCTGAATAGGATTCAGAAAATAAATTCCAATCAGAGATTCCAGAATACATTAACGTTTTGTGATTTATTCAATATTCATTGAGGGGCAAATGGGCATTTGGAGGGTGCGGTTTCATTTACGTCTCTATTTTTTGCTAGTTGTTTCATCAAGATGTTGGCATCGTAGAAGGTCTCCAGCTATTGCTCCGAAGGTTAATACGTGGTCTTCAAATGGATACATATTATCATCATTACCTGCTCAATTTGGAACTTCTCATTGACTCTAGCAACAGTGATACCGATAGATTCTACAACTTCATTCGAAGCAGGTGCTTCAAGTTTCTTTCCATCACCCACATTTACCGAGAGGTTGCCAGTCATCAAACCCCAGTGACTAATGAAGATAAATCAACATCGAAACCAATAGCTCCAATTAGATGATCAAACCTACCGCCACTTGAAGGCAACCACTGGTGGGCCACTGTAAACCTCAAGAACTTCCCAGGAAAATGTGCGAAGAGCACGTTTGAACAGCTTGTGAGATTCGCTGAAATCCATCTCGCTGGCTTTGTACAGTTCGGTGTCACCGATGAGTGCGTTGTAGGTACCGATCTGGAAAAATCCATGAATAAAGTGAAGCCGCTCGAAAGACATGGATTTTACCAACTTGTAGCATCTCATCAATACTCTGCCATTTTAACCCGTTGACCGAAAAACGATACTTCTCGGGATCAATGGTTCTAATTTGATCAGCGCGAAGCTTATAAGACATTTCCTTTTCCCAGTTCTATATTGAAACAATGGCTTAGCAACCCCCTGTTTTCATTCACAAAATGTTCTTACCTTTACAAGGTTAGAAACCAGCCATTCAAGAGAGCCTTCAGCGTGGTTGGTGGTTTTTTCTATGGCAAGGTGTTCGTATGTTTGCAACTACCGCAAAAAGATTACTTCCTTACCAGCTTCAAAGGCTTCATTGACTTTGGTATAGTCGGGAACTCTCTTGTAACGCCACTGGTATCAAATCATTAGTCGTTCAGCAGACAACAAGCAGTGTTCATGAATGATCCTACCTCGTGGTCAGTGTCGTTGAGGACCGCGTTGGGGTTTGTCATAAAGTCCGGAAGGCCAGTCATGATTTTTCCAGGTTGCAGAGAGTAAAAGAGTGAATAGATTGGCGGTGGATACTAGTGATGTTGGCTATATATAAGTTGATGAGATGGCTTGTAGATACTTCTGATCTTGGCCGACAGCCATCAGTGCTCTTGGGTTTCCCCATAAAATTGTTTTCAGCCAGATTCAGATACGTGTGAAACGCTCGCTAATGTTCCACGAAGCCAGTAATCTTGAGGAAGATTACCCTGGTTAGAGTAAGCTAGGGTCAGGTGAATTCCACCAACGTGAAGCGAAGCGTGGCCAAAGCAAACGTTCTCATCCATTTCGAATTCGAACCCAACCAACAGCCAAATGGATCTAGGTCACTCAAATAAGATATCTCGATGCACAGGTATCTCGATATTTCCATATGCAGGCGAGAGGCACCATGAATGAAATGATGTGATGGTGCATTAGTCATAAGCGGGTTTTGGGATTTAAGGCGAGCTTGACAGAAGCTGTCTACTGTTTGCCCGGTAGTCAGTTTTTTGTGACTCTTTAAATCCGGTGGTACTCTTGCTATTGCCCTTGTTCGATCAGCATGCTACAATGAATTTCATTTTTCGTTAAACAATGCTCATTCTAATCACGATGTGGGCATTTAATCCAAATTGAAGATAGCCACGATCATCACCCTCGTATAGTCATGCTGTGAATTTACCCTTTTTCGAGGGACCAAAACTTTTTGATTTTAGTTACTACTTCCAAAAAGACAAGTAGTCATTCAAGTGTGGCATAGTGGACAGGAACATGAAGTCCGGTTTACTTTCAGTTACGAAAAGATTGCTCTTGAGAGAGACATGTAGCTCCGGAGTACTTAAGCCACTTTTCACTGCCGCTCTACGTAAGCAGAGTACCTTTGTAAGTCACATTCAATGCTATTCCGGGTGGTTTGTTTCACTTTGAAAAAGAATCTTTTGGCTCAACCGTTTGAACGTCAAATAGGTCGCTTCCTCACAGCCAAAAATCCAGTTGGGGACATGCTTGAATAACATAGAAACATACAACTCAAAAATCAACGCTTTCAGTTCTGTCACCGACAGAGCAACCTTGCTGCATATAGAAAGTCAGAAAAAAGGTGAGAGTTAAATACACTCTCCACTCTGCTTTGAACTTACTGAATTAACAATATCACAGCCGAAGTGTCTGCCGAGTCACCTCTCGAAGGACTTCCCATCGCTGTAAAAGCAAATTTTTGTACTAAGGATTTCCCCACGACTTGTGGCTCCAACATGTTGAAGGGTATATATGGATATAGAAATGCGTCGACCACTCGTAATATCGCCGTAGCTTCTAATACAACCACCATGTAATACTTAGACTTCACCTCCCCATACGACGCAAGTGTAGTGCAGTATATCAAAGATTCTGGCGGCATCATTATCGGCAAAACCAATATGGACGAGTTTGGGATGGGGTAATGTAGTTTAATTGGGGATAGGCTCGGTTCGTGTGCATTTACATTCTGCGGTATGGTTTTAGCTCGGCTAACACGTTTAGCGCCCATGGCATAACCTACAATCCTGCCACTCTGAAGTTGGGAGGAAACTCATCATTGGTAGACCTGGATGAGGACCTGCTGAGGGTAGCGGGTGGAAGCTCTGGTGGGAGTGCAGCCGCTGTTGCTGCTGATATGTGTTTTGCGTAAGTTAATCCCCAGTGAAGGTGTATGTAATCGCTAACAAGTCCATGATTTGATATAGGGCCCTTGGCTCGGATACCGGTGGTTCTGTTCGACTCCCTGCATCCTATTGCGGGGTCGTTGGTTTCAAGCCATCATATGGTCGCTGCTCACGTTACGGCCTAATCTCCTATGCCAACTCACTTGATACCGTCGGGATACTAGCCAAAAGTGTTGACAGTGTCGAGAAAGTATACGGTATATTAACTACGCGGATATGCTACTCGAAGTAGGAAACCTTTATTCAACAGCTCTCCTCATAGATGTCATCTCCAGGTATGATGCCAGAGATCCCACTGCTATCCCTACAGAAATCCGGACACAAATTGATGAGGATCGGGCCAAGCTTGACTTGTTTAATTCACCTGGACTTGAGGGCCTTAGAGTTGGCGTTCCAGAGGTAGGAAAAGTGGAGCGAGATGCGCCAGGTAGATGCTAATAATCAAAACCTACCTGCAGGAATATTATGTGGAGGAGCTCACGCAGCCCTCACTGGATACCTGGAAAAGATCTATCGAGTTCCTTCGTAGCGAGGGCGCCACTATTGTTCCAGTTTCGTGTCCATATACCCCTTACGCACTCTCTGCCTACTACATCCTAGCCCCAGCCGAGGCCTCCTCCAACTTGGCACGTTATGATGGTGTGCGCTACGGTATGTATAGGATGTTACTCTTGACTGTGAATTCGGTGCTTAATTGTGGTTCTCATAGGCCACAGAGATTGTGAAAATGTGCCTAAAGCTGGCGAACTCTACTCCAAAACCAGAGATGAAGGGTTTGGACCAGAAGTGCAACGTAGAATTCTGTTAGGAACCTATGTGCTCACTGCCAAGTAAGCTGGGTATGGAGTATATGAGCATAGAACATCAGCTTATAACCCACTTTTGACAACTCAGCGCCTATGACCAATATTTCCTTCAAGCACAGAAGATCCGCCGTCTAATTCAAGAGGATTTCAACCAAGTTTTTGCACTACCTAACCGCCTTTCCCCAACCTCAGCCTCAACCAAAAAGCACACTAACGCTGACGTTCATGTGCTGATCACCCCCGCAGCCATCTCTACCGCACCCTTGGTCAAGGATTATCAGGCAACGAAAAACCCAGTGGACGCTTATGTCAACGATGTCATGACTATCCCTCCCTCTCTAGCAGGTAAATCTCTTGATCTTCTACCATGGTTCATATTGGTTTCACTCTAACCTATTCTGTGAAATTCAAGGCATCCCCGCAATCACTGTTCCCTTTGGCATATCTGATGTGGACGGGCATCCTATTGGCGTCCAACTACTGTCACAGTATGGCGATGAGAAAACCTTGCTGAAGGTGGCAGCTCACCTTGAAGCCGGCAAGCAGGCCTGACAAGCGCTTTGAAGTCCATGATAATAATAAATACCATCCAAGTGAGATGACACCATTTATTTGGAGATGTGCTGGATCAGATATGCCCTGAATCATGGTACAGTTTTGAAAAGGAAAAAGGTCAAAAATACAACAGGGGTTTATTATAGCAAGTGAAGTTCAATCTACTACTAAAAATATTGTGATTTGGAATGTACCGGAATCCAGGTAGTCTTGGTCAATCAATGTGGATGATTAATAGTTACCGCGTCTCCGAGGGGCGGCTCTAAGAATGTCGTCAACACGCAAGATCATCTCAGCAGCTTCAGAAGCACTGAGCAAAACTTGACGCTTGAGTTTGAAAGATTCAGTGATACCAAGCTCTTGGACATCGGCAACAGCTCCGTTGTACATGTCAAGGCCATGAGTCTTCTTCTGCTCGTAGTGGGCTGCCTTCAATTTGGAGACCAAATCGGCACTGTCATAACCAGCATTGTCAGCCAAAATGGTAGGGATCTGTCTCAAAGCCTTAGAGAAGGATTCCATAGCAATGGCTTGTTTGCCGGGAGTGACAGCAGCAAGCTCATCAACGGCCTTGGACATCAACATTTCAGAGCAGCCACCGCCAAGAACGGTACGTGGCTCCTTGACGGTTTGGGAGAGGACACAGAGAGCATCGTGGAGAGAACGCTCAGCTTCGTCAAGGATTTGATGAGTGGCACCACGGATGACAACGGTACAGGCCTCACCGGCAGCAACACCAGAGAACTTGACCATCTTGTCCTCCCCAATCATGATCTCCTCGATCAAATCACAGTGACCAAGCTTAACAAGCTCGGGGTTATCAAAGGTGGAGGCAATTTCACCACCAGTGACAAGTGCCAATCTCTCAACACCTTCGAAGTCAGCATGCTCGATGGCAGCGATACCGGCATCAGCAAACAATTGCTCGGGCCAGTTGTAGATAAGTTGACGGTTAACGAAGCAGTTGATTCCGTGAGATTTGATCTTCTCAACCTTCTCCTTCATCTTGTCTTTCTCTGCTCTCTCCAACTCAGCCAATTTGCCGGTGGCATCTACACGAACACGGGCACCAAAGATCTTGATCTTGTCAGTATCCATGGAGGTGTTGGCAATAAGGATCTTGGCATTTTCGATACGCTTGGGTTGGTTGACACCAATCTTCTTGTCAAAGATGAAACCTTAAGAGTGGGATCAGTATGAATCAACAGGTAATAGACTGGACGACCAGCTTTGAGGAAATCTAAATACCTTCATCCAAGAAAGAGTCGCAAAGGCGACCACCGACCTTCTTGATGATTTGGATATTATCCAAGTTGGTGCTACCCTTCAAACGCAAGACGGCATCGACAGCAAGGTTGGAGAAGTACTCCTTATCTTGGGACAACACCTTGGAGCTCAGAGTAGTGCGGGCAATGTTGACAAGGTCTTTTCTGAACTCCTCGGGGTTCTGGCTGTGGTCCTTGGAGGAAGCTTCCAAAGCCTCGAAAGCAGCTCTGCTAGCAAGTCTATACCCATCAATAATGGTTTGTGGGTGAATCTTTTGACCAACAAGCTTCTCAGCCTCTCTCAAAAGCTCGGAAGCAAGAACGCATACGGAGGTAGTTCCGTCACCTACTTCATCATCTTGGACTTTTGAAATATCTGTTGGTAGGCATTAAGGATACACAACAACCAGCTTCTGGTATACATATACCTATATAAGGTTTACATCAAAGAAAAAAGGATACTGACAAGAACCTTGGCGGCAGCGTTATCCAAGGCGATGGATTTAAGGATAGTAGCACCATCGTTGGTTACCATGATTGTACCATCGGTAGCGGATTGAAGGATTTTGTCCTGTTCCGAAGATGTTAGCTATGGGCTCCATACAAGAGAAAAACAAAATCTACAAACCATTCCTTTGGGGCCCAAAGTACTCTTGACTAAATCACCGACTGCGATTGCACCTACATAGCAAGACTATACCTATGTGTAAGTGTATGTCGGAGTGAGCAGTGGTAGTCGAAAAGAATACTGACCAAACGAGCATTTTCAGCACGCTCTTGTGTGGCTTCTTCGTTAAAAATTTGGACAGGGGTAAGAGACTACAAACGAGCAAAAGTGGTTATTATTTACTAGATCGGAATGACAGTTATACACTTGACGCATAAGCGACTTCAGTGTTATGATGCTGTAGATGAAGGTATATACCATGATAAATGCTATGAACTGAAAGTCAAGACCTCCGGGTGTTCTGTGGTCAGCTATCTAACTAAATGATATTTTTATTCGAGGCAATAGATTACAATGGTCCCCTCCCCCTTCTCTTCATGTAACCAACCACAAATCTAGGAGAATGTTTTTTTTCTTGATTCTCTCTATTGACGATTCTCGAAAAAAAACCTTCCAATTTGTTCTTTGCGTGAATGCATTAAAATTATCTGGCATGAATATCCAACCATTCCGAATAAATATCTAATCATGAATAACTATTTGTCTATTTCAGTAACGATAGTAGTCAAAATTTATTAGTCTTGGTGATATACGTGATAGGAGAACATGTTGTGGGATATTGCTGTGTTATATATGACCAGCTATAAGCTAGCCTACAGGTAGTCTATTTGTTGAAACTCAACTGACATAAAAGTAGTGAGGTATTCTCAATTTACTGAGGTTTTCACTCTGGCACTTTGAAGTTTACTCTCAATCTTTCCTCCAATCGGTGAAGTGGACTGACGGGACAAATCCTTAAACCCGGTGTAGGCAACTAAGCCGAAATATGTAGCTAAATCGACACATACCAGCAGAATGACAGGAAGGGCAGTCAAAAGTGCTAGTAGCAAAATCCAGGAATTGAATTCGAAGAGGCTGAACATGGTGCTGGTGGATGGTTTTTGCTGATCTCGACAAACAAATGGACTCGCCGTTATTACCACGAAGGGAGGACAAAGTATGTACTAATGGAAGTAACAAAGTTCACAGTTTACTGAGGCTTCTTTATATATCCGGAACTAGAAGCTCCATCAAATATACTGTTTAGACTATGATTACATTGATTGGCAAATCTACTCATCAATTCTCTGATTGTGGTTATCAATTGCCCCAACAACGAAGGCAAGTACTATTCATTCCCGAGAACCGGAGCGCGGATAAATATTCACCTACTGGCAAGTCATGATTAATTGGTGATAACCATGTGATTTTTATTTATCTATGAATGCCGGGATTTGACCCACTCCAGTTCAACAATTGTTAAGCTAAAGAAAAGCGCGCTCTAGAATTAACATGCTTATGGATATCCATGCAACAATCTATGCTGCGCTTTGTTGTCGTCTTTGCTCCTGAATGATTATATCTCGTAGGAGCTCTGTGAGGGTTTCTAAAGGATTCCGTCCAACAGGTTGAGGGCTTCTTGAAGCTGGTTGACTAGTATCAGACGCTTCCATATTCATCTGGTTGACTCGAGCATCCAAAACCAAGCGATACAGTTGAGTATAGAATTCGATGTTGGAGTGATGTCTAGAAACAACAGGTGTTCGGGACTGTGTGGAGACGTCCAATTTCAACGGGTGCTGATATGTGTTCAATGGAAGGCCCATGGGATTGGTGAATCAGAGTCAGGTTTCTATTTAGAAATAGCAAGCAGGGCCACAAGCAGGGCCGTTTTTATTGACCATATCACCATGAAACTCCAGGTTTCATGTTTAATACAAATTGGTATCAACATACTATGCCATTAAAATACTAATTACTATTGATCATCTCACCATAATGCCGTTGATCTATTATAAATATTCCGGCAAATTGTTAATTAATTCTAATGTGAAGTGAATATATCATTTCATGCTAGGCTTGACAGGCACATTTGCCTGATTTGTGTATTGCTGTTGCCAAGAGTGCGACTGGATTTCCAAATTGGGTTTCTGACCACATAGAACACCAATACCTAAAGGAGGCGGACTTTTTCAGAAACGTCAAGGCAGATGGAATTCTGGGGCTAGGTTTCGCAACCATTAGCTCAATGAAAACCCTCCCACCTTTTTACACCATGATCGCTCAAAAGAAGGTTAATCAGGGGGTTTTTGGCGTTTATCTCGGATCTTATCCGGCTGGTGGCGAGATCACTTTCGGAGGAATCGATAGTAGTCGATACCGCGGCGATATCCATTGGACCCCAGTTATTCGTAAAGGTTACTGGGAGGTAGCGTTGAATTCAGTCAGTTTGGGCAATTCCAAGATCTCTATCCGATCCAGTGGCGCGGCATTGGATACTGGCACCAGCTTGATTGCAATGCCCGCTGATGAAGCTCGGAGGATCAATCAGCTGCTGGGAGGAATCCCCATCAACAGCAGCCAAGGAATCTACGCAGTTTCCTGTAAGGCTAAATTACCAAACATCTCTCTCCAGATTGGTGGTCAGTCATATATTTTGACTCCTGACCAATACATTATGCGTGATAGCGATGGGTGCTTTTCGACATTTACCGCTATCCAAGTCAATCAGGTATTGGTTTTAATTAGATCATATCAAACACATGCGTGAGTGTCTAATGTTACTCCTTTCCTTAGCCTATCTGGATTGTGGGTGATGTATTTTTGAGACAATACTATACTGCCTACGATGTGGAGAATGCCCGGGTTGGTTTGGCTGTGGTAAGATAGTTTCATATACCTGATAAAATCATGCGGTTTGGCTAATTCGTTGGTATCCCGTAGTCCATCGATAACGCATCTACTGGTGGTCAACAGGTGGATTCTACTACTGGAAGCATTAGTCCCAACAAGGAGGATAGCAAAAAAAGCCATGGCAACAGCAATGTCAGCCCTAAATCATTGGTCTTGTTCAATATACTCACTGCATTTGTAATATCCGTATATTCCATACTAAGCTAATGATAGATTAATTCCTATTACCATAACAGTAAACCTTGGCTCGGTTTTATTTAGCTTTTGGTTGGAACTGTCCATATATTACAATTGAGTTTTCGTTTGTTGAGTGTGTGCACATTCAAACGCCATACATAGTATATTCACCTTCATCTTCGTTAGCGCTATTGTTCTTGAGTAGAAAGATGCGGTAAATAAGTATATGGATTCGGATTCGTCAGATTGCCAAACACGCCTACCTTTGGACTGACATGCTCTCTATACCATTGTCTAAACTCTGCTGAGGTGTGTATATCGTACAAACAATGCCGAAGGAATTTGACTCTGGCTGCTCGATCCAGATGCTCATCAGTTGAGAGGTGCTCTGCAAACAACGGATTATGCACTGGGCTAACGGAAATGTCTCTCAAGTTGCTGGTACCTTTCAATTCAATATTGTCGGCGATCAATTCGGGATCCTAGCATGGTATCTGTCAACACTTGTTAACACGAAGGGGGATGATACAAAAACTACCAGTTCAATATCTTTAACCATCTCCAGGAAATCTGGAGTTGGTTTGCACTTGACGTTTACATCATAGTATACGTAGATTTGATCTTGAAAATCTACGTAAAATAAGCAAGGAACACTTTTCCCAGGGCCTATTGCATAACGTCCTACGAGTGATGTGATTAAGAAGATTGCCTAATAACAAGTAATAATAATATCCAAATTGCCACTTGATTCTACCTGCAATAAAGGCACACACCCGCTCAGGAAATTCGAAATGAACTACATTGAAAGAGCTATCGATGATATAAGTGTTCCCATCCCAGGCACATGTAACTACTTCATCATTATTGTCTCCGTTGAGATCCAGTTTGCATGCGGCAAACAGATTATGAATGATCTTCAGGTGCCATACTTTGATGAGTTTGTTCTTCAAATCGTGGAATTCAATCAAGCCTAGATAAGTTTACAAACTGGATTAGAACACATGTTAAATATGAGTAAGACATGCAGAGTCGAGCCAACCGTCCATGGTTAAAGCAGCAACAAAATCTGAAGTAGGCTTTCCAGTTTCTGTCAATGGATCGGTACGTCAGAGCTGATAATTAGAGAGCATCCATATGACCAAATGTGTACCATCGTAGCTCATCACATTGCTAACCAGCTCGGTTGATACCTCCCCGCTAAAATAATCGTCCTTCTCCGTGTTCTCGCTTCCATATGAATTCTCCTGTATTACATTGGAATCCGAAGATCTTTTTTGCCCTTGCTTATTGATGATGACAAAGCTAGCGTTGGGTTGGGCAACAAGCAATAGCGGATCGCCGTTTTCATCATGTGACAGCGCCAACGAACCAATCTACAAATATTGAGGCAGATCCACTCAGCATTAACAACTTGATGATAGAATCCATACGAGTAGTGTCTAACCTGATCAGCGAAGATCCATCGATGATTCTCCACAAGAACATGCTTCTCTGTGCTGACTTCTTCAGTAGATTTATACTCCTTTCGTTTGGTATCTATATTGATCTTTGTGCCTTCCAGAGAATACTTGGACCACTCTTCAATGGACTTGACCGAAGTAGACAGGCTGGAATTGCTTTCTTTAATATTCTCTTTCTTGGGAGTGACGGAAGGGGTCGATGGTCTTTTGTTTGGCACCACAGGCTCTTTCAAATTGAAGGAATGAAGCACTCGGTCGGTTCGGCCGACGACCAACTCATTCATCCCATCCCCGTCTTTCGGTGAGAGGTCAGATCAGCTAAGACCATAGAATTGACACAGTAAAGCATTGTAATTTACCAATATCAGCGATGATTATTTGAACAATATTCAGCGGAACCGGAATGGTAAGGTTAGGTCGTTCTATAGCTTGCAGTCGCTCTGCGGCTACCACTCGAGACCCACGAGTATTTTGGTTGACTATAGATCCACCATCAGAATTTCTTCGGATTGAGCTTGCCTCATCTGTGAGGTTAAATTTAAAAGAAGTGGTGCTTGTGTCTATCAAGAAAGGCCAATCGAATACATGGCACTCCCCCTCGGCATTGATACACACGACAGAGTTCTTTGCAAATCCGAATCTGTGAGTATGTCGTGGTGGTTGTCGATTCAGTGCATTTTACAGTAATTACCTTTCCGTAATTTCGTATATCTCCGACAGCAATTGCAGTGATCTAGAAGCCAGTAGAATGTCAAGTTACAGGCACTTGTAGACTGAACCACAAATAGATAGTACCGTTCCCAAGCCTTTACAAGTCTTCCAGGGAGTACCAGCCAAAGAAGCACCTTTAAAGATGGACAAGTCACCATTGATGTTTCCAATCACAAATTCATTCTCCTACATTTTCCATTACTTCTGTGCATCTCTATCAAATAGGCTCAGTAGTACATACATTATCATTGTCAACATCCCCAATGGTAAGGGCGTGCGTGTTCATATTTCCAGTAAAATGCCATTTCAGGCGCTTTACAAGGGAAACGGAGTGAACTGAGTGCATTAATTATGTTGTTCGAGTAACCAGGCTCAAGCTAGAAAACAGCATTCAGCATATCACCAATTTCAATGAAATATCACAAACTTTATCAATCATTAACCATGATTGGTAAAATCGTCATATAAATGCTTCATGATTCCGGACCAATCCCTTGACCATGGAGAATTCCCCTGTACTTTGGATAAACTGGATAGAGGCCAGATGTATGTGATAGCTTTCAAGGACATGGTGCGAGGGAACTCCAGAGCTATCGGGTTGGAATCTTACAAGATGGAGGATTCGATATCAGCATCCACTTATTATTTGCGCACACCAGAACATTGTTCTAAATAACACTCCAATAAATGATATTCTTCTGGGTCACACATCCATACTTTAATGAAAATATTCAATTTACAATACACTTGAGCTGACAGGTTTTGGCTACATTGTGCAACATAACAGCAGGCGATGCTATTTTTTAATTATTGTTTCATTCGCCTATTTTTAGTCATTTATACCCAACCCTCTCACCAACTTGCTGAAACTCCATATCCCCCACTGAGAGGTGGCCAGACTTTAAATACTTCCTACTCCTTCCTTGGCAACTCTCCTCTATTAGTTAGAAATGCAACAAGCCCGACGATATAACGAGAGTAACCTCGAGATGGGGACTCTTGACAGAGTTACTCCAGGTGCTCTGACTCTTGACGACTTTTTGAATGAGGTATTTTCTTGGGAAACACTAGCCATACCACCCGGTACTTTGTGGTTAATCGTCTAATATAGGCTCAACACATTGAGAATTGCATCAACAACATCAACGAGAATGTGCGAGCCATTGAAGACCTCCATATTCGTTCCATGGACCTTGTTAGTCATGAGGAGTCAACAAGTATGTTCATGACCTATAGTACAGGGTGCGCTATTTGCTGTTTCTTACGACGGAAACCTATAGGAAACTCACAGGCTTTGGATGAGACTATTAATGACACTCGAGTGAAATTGGTCGATGCCAAAAACCGCATCCGAGGTAATTGCAGAGACGTAAATTACTCCGAGTATTAGGTGCTAATGCGAATATATGAATAGCCATGGAGGCGAATAATATGAGGCTTGGTGCCACTGCTAATGCTCAGATCCGAGTCAACAAGGTAGAACACGGCATTCTTATGTATCCTAGTGGCCTGTCACATACCAAGTGTATATAGCATTTTGCCCTCAAAACGAAGTTCTTGGATGCGTTGAGGAATTATCAAAACATCGAGGGAATGTACAGAGAGAGATATCGTCAGATGATAGAAAGACAAATTCGAATTGGTTGGTGCGCCGAATAGGCTCTCAAACTGACACCCTCTAATATGGTTTTCCATTTCAAGTTAATCCAGATGCCACCCAGGAGGAGATTGATGATGCCCTAAATAGTAATCAACCAGTGTTCGCCCAAGCTGTTGGTATTCAGTATCTCCCTCCCTCTTGATGCTAGCACCTAATTTTCTCTCTAAAGATCGTAAGCTCCAGTAGAAGCGCTGAGGCTCGTAACGTTTATCAAGCCGTACAAGATCGACATGAGGATATTGTCAAAATTGATAAAACCATTACAGTATGTGAAGCGTGAGTGGTGGCCATGTTAGCACAATACTGACAAGATTCCAACACAGGAACTTGCCAACTTGTTCCAGGAGATGCAACTGCTAGTGGAGACCCAGGATGAAGTTGTGCGTGAAATAGACACACAAATGAGTGAAGTGGTCATCCATACTACGCAAGCGAACAAGGAATTGGATGTAGCAAAAGACCATGCCGCTAGTGCTAGAAAGGTATGTGTATCATGGCAGTTCCACCGCAGCAAAGCTTCGTACTCATTCCATTTCCCATGTGGTATATAGAAAAAATGGTGTCTTTTCGTTTTCCTACTCATTCTTATTGTGGTGATCATCTTGATTATCTATTTCACAGTAATCAAGAAATAGCCCTCATGGCAATTACATTTAATATAATACCGAAATCCATACATAATCGTTTACTACATCCTATTTTAATAAAACATGAATATTCCTTCGAACATACACACACTAACCACAAAGCTAAACTAGATGTGTTCGTTCTAAAATCCTTAGAAAATCGTCCTTCGTAACACGTCCATCCTGGTTAGCGTCTGCAATTTCCATCATTCCCTGAAGCTCTTCCTCCGCCATGTTTTGACCTAGTTCACGGGACGCTTGTCTCAGATCAGCGATGGTGATGTATCCTCGTCCTTTACGATCAAATAGCTCGAACGATTTCAAAGCTTCTTCTCGAACATCACGGTCGTTCTTAACAAGAAAATTAGACCAGCGTTCAGGTCAAATGCAATATACAACCACTTACTAGTCGATCGCTTATTAGCACTACGAACTCATCGAAGCCAAATCGGCCCTCACCATCTGGATCCAATTCTCCCTTGAGTTCTTTCAACTCGGCAGGTTCAAGGTGGAGACTCAGAGCGATCAGAAGGTTATGGAGTTTGCTGGTTCTTATATACCCGTCCTCATCTGGATTGAATACTCCAAAGGCTTCACGGATCTCTTGAAGTTGCTCTTCCGTCACCTCCAGCTTTTTACTCTTCTTTTTACCTTTTTTACCTGCTCCACTCCCTCTCCTAGACATGACTGCAATTGGGAGAGATTAATTGATCGGAATCACTCAACAATGCTTGGTGATCTGATGTTTGGATGATCAGCTAATGAGAAGGACTAATCACATGATTTGGACAAGATAGAGTCACAGTTTATGTTTGGATTAAATTGGACTGTTGAAGCCTCGGAGGAAGAGAGTAAAAAGTTAGAAAGAGTGTTGTAATGACGTGGGTTAAGTAAGGTCGCATAAATGAGAATTTAAAAGTCAACAAACAGTAAAGAATCTAGAAAGTAATGAATATAATTCCGGCTCGAAACAAAAAGTGGAAGGTAATAAAGTTGCAAACAACGCAGTAGTGGTTTTTCACAGCACCAGGGCTATAAGATTAGGCAGACTCGGCACTTGGGAGCATTGTCAGAGTGCTTATTTGTATCTAGATAAGAAGCGGTTAGCTTGGAACAAAGAAGGCCCTGTAACTGCAGCATACCATTACTATCAGTCTGTGAGGGGATTTTGATGGTCAAATGCACAATGTTCTCCTGCTGCGTGTTTATTTTTGTGGCTGAGGGATGGAAGAAGGTCAGTGTTGTTCGTAGCGTAAGGGGTGGACGAAAGGTCGCATTTACAGGCTATCGTAGAACTGTTCTCCAAGAAACGTCCCAAGTGAACAATCTTTAAGCTTGCGGGGGAAGTGGGTTGCCCTTCTGTCCACTCTGTTGAATTGGAAAAGGAGTCTTTAGTGAAGCACTTTACCAGCAGTGAGTAAAGATGGCTCGAATGAGAAGGAGCTAGTAAGTAAACGAATGGTATTCTAACAACCTGAAGGCCAATTGTCAAACAAGTACTGTTTAACCTCGCCGATTGTATTACTAGGTTGAAAAGTTAAAGAGTGGCGTTTTCCTGAAAGAAGAAGAAAGGTGATTCGTACGCTATCGTGGTTAGTTGTACTTGGCTCTTGCTCTGTCATTGCCAACAGTCAAGTTTGGGTACTGAATCAAGACAGTTTGAAAGAGTCACGCTTGCTGAAGAAGTCTTAGAAAGGGTCAGGGTAAACATCGAGTTACACAAATACTCTAATTTATTACACACCAACATCATTTTAAATAGCTCCAGGCAGGGGAGCCCACTTGCACCAAAATCTGATAATTAGCCAAGCTCTATTATTAAATGCACTACAATTTAATTTACGTTTGGTTCAGATGTTTGGGTATCAGAATTATCTATTCTATTGTTCGTCAACAGCTTTTCTAAGAAGTGCAATGGTATCTTTGGGGGACTCGGCCTTGAAAATGGCTGTACCAGCAACGATCACGTTGGCGCCAGCCTTGGCTGCTTGATCGATGGTATCAAGTGCAAGACCTCCATCGACTTGGATGTCAAGGTTGGGGTATTTTTGGCGGATTTCTTGGACCTTTGGCATCATATCGGCCATGAACGATTGGCCACCAAAGCCTGGCTCCACAGTCATGACAAGAATCATATCGACCTTATCAGCAAGGTCAAGAACTGCTGAAGCTGGTGTTTTGGGCTTCAAGGCAATACCAACCTTCATTCCGGTTTTGCGAACGGATTCAATGAGGGCAGGGGCATCTTGAGTAGCCTCGATATGGAAAGTAAACATGTCAGCTCCAGCGTTGGCAAAATCCTCCACCCATTGTTCAGGGTGAGAAACCATGAGGTGGCAATCGAGGAAAGCCTTGGTGTGCTTGCGAAGGGATTTAATGATGGGAGCGCCCAAGGTGAGATTGGGGACAAAATGGCCGTCCATTACGTCCATATGTAAGTAGTCAGCTCCGCATTCTACCATATACTGGCAGTCTTCAGCCAGCTTGGCGAAATCTCCTGAGAGGAGAGAAGGGGCAATCTTTGCTGAGGGCATGTTCGAAAAGTTAACGTGAAGAAACACTAGTAGGCATCCTTGAGCAATGTAATAGTAGTGCTGGATAAAAAAAAACGGTTGATCCCGGGTCTTGAACAAAGATCCTCCATCAATCAAACATCGGAATGTTCCATCCTCAACGTAAGTGGCTTTTATTTTACATGATGATTTTATTTCATATAGTGCTTTCATATGGTGGCTTTATAGTTTCGATTTTTGGAAGCCCTTGAGGACAGTGTCAAGCTTGGTAGCCAACATCATCGAACCCTTGAATTTTAATTTTCCCTGCATGAAGGCCTTTTGGCCGTTTAACTTGCCGGAACTCATGTCAACAAAATCCTGGTCGTTCACAGTGATCACAACATCAGCCTTCTTTGGTGGCTTGATGGCTCCCAACGAAAGGCTGCCTTCACCGTTCTTCATGTCCAAGGTCCAGGATTGCTGCTTGCCTTCAGCATTCTTAATATCGATCTGGAACACGCCTTTAACCTTTTGAACATTGTCTTTGCGCTGTTGGGGTGAGGAGGCCTTCATTCCTGCCTCAATCTGCTTAAAGACATTGGATGCTTGGAATCCGTCTACAACAACTGAACCGGTTGGTGTCTGGTTGCTGGGAGCAGGTGCTGCCGCGGTGGCCTGAGAGTTTTTGGCATCCTTGAGGACGCTGTCCAACTTGGTTGCAAGCATCATGGAGCCCTTGAACTTGAGCTTTCCTTGCATATAGGCCTTGGTAGCATCGAGCTTACCAGAAGCCAAGTCAGCAAACACGTCATCGCTAAGGGTCAAGTGGACATCGGGCTTTCCACTTGGCTTTCCAGTATTTACGGTACCCTGCTTCTTGAGGTCCATATGCCATGTCTGTTCTTTACCCTCAGCGTTTTTAATATCGAATTGATAGATGCCATTAGTCTAGGAGGCAAGATTTGTTAGTGACGAAGTTAGGCATCGGGGGAGGGGATTACGAACAAACCTTTTTGATAGTAGCTTGTTTTTTGGCCTCATCTTGGCTCTCGATACTGTTCTTGAGTTGCTCGAAGACGACGGAGCTCTTGAATCCTGGGATGTTGACAGTCATTGGTGTAGATATGTGTTGTGAGAAGATGAAGTGAACTTGGACGGTTCAACTTGCCTCGTACTTATACACTGATTTACTTCTCCCCTTCATCCCTGAACTGCAATGTTTTCACGTGAAGAATCTTAAAGTAAAATGCCGTCACGCGGGGTTGGTAAGATCCAATCGAGTGCAAATAAACAACGTAAGCGAGCTTCATATGACCTGAAGAAAACAACTTGGTGATATCACGTGCGACGGTTGCTTTCACATGCATGTGCTCTCAGTATGCTTTATTTGATGCATGTTGTATGTGAAGGTAGATATTTATATCCACTTTATTGATCTGATTTACTCAGTCGCTTAGTTTTTCCAGTGAGCAGAATTTCTTTTAGGGATTTAAGTTCGTCTTGTAATTCGGTCAGCATAGTGTTCTGTGATTCCTTCTGATTTTCAAGTATCTTGAAGACATATTCAGTTGATTGACATTCTTGAGCTATGGCAAGCTTTCAACTGACCTTCGGTATAAAATATTTGATTTTGTGGAGCTCTTCGCGCAGCAACAGTAGCTCTTGATGACGTTCGTGATCCCGTGTTTTCAAATGTCCTAATAATTCACTCATGTGGGCCACCTTGGTATTTACTTCATCTTTTTGTGTTTGGATGCATTGTACCATATCCATGGCATCCTGTTTAATCGTTAGCAGTTGAGCTTGAGGCTGTCTGATACTCTCTTGTATATTCTGTTTCGGCCTCCAGACCCTCGTTGCGCGTAATTTTAGGCGAAGACTCCTAGAACACCAAAAACTTAGCTTTTGCTTCGAAAGAACGTTCCTACATAGCTACTATACCTTCAATAGATAATACAAACCACAGCTGACACCACTGACAGCAGCAGCAGCGGCCAAGCACCGCTTCCATATGCTCGCTTCAGAAGTGTAGGGGGTAAGGAGCAGGTCACCAGATTCTTTATCTGACGAAGCCAACCTCAGAGCCTCGTGGATTTCGGTTTTGGTCAACCCTTTAAACTCTAGAAAAGCTATCTTCTTTGCTAATGAACTGTTTCTAACTTCAGGGATGCGCAAAAAATGGATTGCACTCTTAAGTACATTCTCTCTTAACCCTTTAGTCATAGCAGATACTCTAGATAAACGAGACTGTGGATGACCATAAATATGAGAAGATTGTGGCTTTGCCCTTTGGGAATCTTGATCTATGAGAATATACTAATGGATAGAAATACATATCCTAACCCTATCATCAATAAGCTAATATGAAACTATTCACTGCAATGACGATTGGTGACACTTTTACAGTCTTGATAGACCAACTTGCTTTACTAGCTTAATTTAAATGGAGTAATTAGAGTAGATATACGATAAGCGTAAGAAACAGCGAAGGACCCTATAGTTAACGCGTGAAGAATAGTAGCTACCAACTTATTAAGGTTCAGCTATACTCGTGGAGCACTGAAGTATCGAGGGGTAAATGTGTGAGCGGAGATTCCAGCTCCAAATTTCAAACTTTACCAACCCCATTTCCAACCAAAGAAATCGAACCGAGCGCCCTTATTATCAGTAGGGGCGGCCTGTTTTACCTCTCGAAATTCAGTTTGCCCTTGATGTCCCACAAGTATTGAACTAGAAACCTCGGGCATCTCGAAATGAGCTGTGGTAAGGTTTTTCCGCTTTTTCGTAGAGAATTTCCATGTCCCGCTTTGGCTAATTTCTGAGTAGAGTTCAGGATTTCTGGAACACACCAAAGCGAGGTAAACTTCCTATCTCTCTTTAACCAGCAATACGCTCTGTCACCAATAAATACCTTTTCAAATTATCCCAGAGTTCCGTAACAAATTCATCCACCACGCCGGGTACCGATTTTCTCAACTTTTCTATTCCCAGAGAAACGATATGCAGCGCATCAACCGCCTCAGGATGCTTTTCTTTAATCTGTCAGAGGAGGTTAAAGAAGCTTGTTCAATTTACACAAATCTTAACAGCCTTGTTACCTTTAATATAGTCGGGACGAGAACATTATCGGCAAGCGGATTACTACTTTCGCTTGTTATATTCATCCCATTTTCTTCAAAAGTATCACCAGGGAAGAGTATGTTGGTATGCTTCATTGTTTGTGAACTAGAATGTTTTGGATTTTGTATGAGGGTGAGGACCAAACCAAAAAATTCCCCTAAAAATAAAGCTACATTACGTTTCTTCCAAGGTGCCTTCCATGTCATAGAACCTTTTGATCTCCGCAAGCGAAATAGTGGCTTCAGAAATGATCGAGGTCTAGCAATCGATTCAGTCGTGTATTCCTGGCTGAGAATTAATGCGAAGGCACTTACTCTTTTACCAGGGGCGAGTTCCTTTATCGTCTTGTGAGTCATCTTAACCGTATCGAAATCCCAGGACATATAATAGTTTTCTTCGGTTTCCACAACGCTATGGCAATCATATTGAATATAACTTGAGGAGAGAGTCTACGAACGTTAGAGTATTTACGGTGTTCTCCAACTCTCGGCGTATGGATCACCCTCGTCCTCGGCAATTCTCCACTGCTCATACTGTTCTATTAATTCTTGAAGACAACCAACTCCTCTCTTGGAATTCTTGATAAAAGGATGCTTCAGCAGCTCTTTGGCAGAAGGTCGCTATCACGGATGAAAATTAATAACAGATTTGGCAGTGAGTGGTGGGGAGCAATTACCGCGTTCTGATTCTTGGTCAAACACAAAGAAACGAAATCCTTAAACTCGGTAGAAAACTTGCCATCGAGTACAGGTGGGTTGCTTTTTGGAATAAGAAAAAGCACTCTCATCGGATTATAGTCAGCATAGGGAGGTTGACCATGAGCCATTTCAATGGCAGTGATCCCTAATGACCAGATATCCGCCTGCAGGGCTATCAGATTCCGCTACGTTTAATGAATTCTACAGCAAGTACCTTCGAGTCGTATCCAGTCTGCTGTATCACTTCTGGTGCCATCCAGAACTAAATTGTATATGTTATATAACTTCATTGCACCAAACTCTACGAACGAGCAAAGTTTACCGGTGTTCCCACAAAGGTGCGCCGCTTGCTCTTTTGGTGTGCTAGCTGTGCAGCAACCCCGAAGTCAGCTACAGAGCAATCAGGTTATTAAGTATTGACTCAATCTTTTTGCTTTAACAACTACCTAGCTTCACGTTTCCTTCCCCGGATAGTAAGATGTTGGCACCTAGCCCCAAAAGTCCAATTAGATTTCCCGCAATGAATATCAGCACTCCACAACCCAACCAAAGCCATACACTTGATGTCACGATGGATTTTTCCTTCGGCGTGTAAATAATCCAACCCCAACAGCAACTCCCTTAATATCACAGCAATCATCTGCTCAGGGAAAGGTCCTGGCTTTAACTAGTCAAAATACATCAATCTCCGCTAGAGTGCATGTGAGCTAAGGTTAGTGTAGGAGCTACTTACTAGGTCTAAACAAGATCCCCCTGACATATATTCCATGACTAGACGTGTTCAAGAGGAGTCAATATTCGTTTACACTGAAAGAGACATATCTTACCAATCCACAGTTTGAATCCCTTGACATACGAGTCGTAATATCGAGTTATAAAGTCTGAATCGCACTGAGAAAGCAAAGCTATCTCTTGTTGAATGTCAGATATATCATCTTCCGCAGCCTCTAGATCAATTTTCTTAATGGCGACAAGCTGTTTTGTTGTATTATGGATGGCTTTATACACTGTTCCAAAGGAGCCACTACCCCGCTTTTCCAGTATTGTGTATATCTGCTCGGGGTCCGTCCGGCTCACTGTAGTGACCATGATAAGAAGTTTTTGCTTGTGAGGTTAAGATGGTTATTAGCTCCTGTGAAGGGTTGGGAAGTGCAAATAGGGGAGCTTCCAATATCGTCTACAGAGTCATGTTTTCCTCGAACAAAAGCCGTTGCAGACCGGTTTTACGTTAAATTAATTTCAGCCTCCACGAAGGCATTTGTATTTGTTCAGTATGTGGTTGTACATATTCTGTAATCATTGCAGCCTAATTCCTAAACACCAATCAGAACTGGATATCGACACTAGTAGATGGATTCAGTTTATTGAAACATTGGTCATGAGGATCAAGTGTATTTAGTGCTGGCTATTTAGTGCTTGCCCAAACCCTTCTAACCTTACCAGCATTGAAAACTGGCTCGTAGCAATGGTTCTGAACAAATTCCACCAGGATCCATGTATTTGCCATGAAGAACAAGATTCCAGAAACCCACAATTGATAGAATACATTCTGTCCAAGGAACTCGAGTTGGTACCCAAAGTTCAACCAGAATCCCTAAGCCACACCGATTGATTAGATCTGATCCATGCTGCATTGATAATGGCTAGCTGACTTACCTGGCTGCCCACCCATGCTAGGATCATGAGCACTCCCTTCCACCTGAAGTTGAGAGTAGTGGAAGGAAGTATTAGTGGAAACAGGCAGATATACCACATGAAGTACTAATGCCTCGAGTTAGTTGATTGCGGGTGAAAACCTCCTTAATGTCTATGCTATGCTCACCTGAGAGGTACACACTCTATTGTACATTACAAAAGCAAATGTCTGGGCAAAGCAGCTGAAGAAGATATCTTTGCCGAAAAGCAATCCCAACAAGAAAGTGATTCCTAGTTGCGGAATAGATGTCGCCAGCCCCAAAAATCTGCTTTCTGGTGAGGAGAAGTTCAGGTAGATATGGTAGAACCAAACGGAGAAATTGTGGCGATGATCCTTCCGTGTGACATGATAGAGATAGGTCTCGTATAGAAATTCAAACCCGTACCTACAGAATAAATATCCCTTTAGAACGGCAACCAAGTGCGAAGTGCTTGGAGAGCAACTTTACAAGTAATACATCACTCCATTCAACAATAGGAACACTCCACCGCTTAATAGTCCAAAAATGATCCTCTTTTTGTTAACGAAATCAACTGCCTTTCCTAGCCAACTCTGATTCTCCTTTAATACGGCTCGTCTTTTCCCTTTCTTTGTATCGAAGTTGTCATCTAATAGCATTAAACCGGGCAGTGCGTATATGATAGGGTACATTTTGAAGTGAACGGACAACCCGAAAAGTATCGAACCCAGGTATAAGCGCTTGGTTAACAAGCAATATAAGAAGCCCAGGATCAAAGCACCTATCAATGATTCAGCGTTTCCACGAGTCGATATATTAGCAACCACCGGGTTGAGAAGCCACAAACTCGTATAGAAGTTGATTTTCGTTGGATTTAGACCACGACGTTGAAGAATTTTCGCAATCAGAATTCCTACAACTATATCGGCCAGAACAAACAAACATTTACCGAACGCCTTGTGCAAGTAGATGTTTGGCATCAACATAACGGCAAGTAATGGCGTGTATCTATATGTAGCTCTCTCGTATGGGCTTTTTCCTTCGGTCACAAAACGAGAAGCATCAGTAAAAACCAAATAATCAATATCTGTGTATTTAACTGTCATATTTGCATCTTGCCATTCGCCATATATGAGCAATACCAAACGTAAAACGATGGCCACTCCACAAATCTTTGTGAAGTTGATATGTATCATTGTTACAAAGTTTCAACTAAGCAACGGTGAGGTGGCTGTCGCGAATAGTAAGCAGATAATGTGTCCAAGTCTTGTCTGTAGAAAAAAATTCATCTAATAGATCCCGATATTTTGTGCACTGCCGGATACAATGTCAATGGCCACATGGACCGCACCAACATAAAAGCGTATCAATCAAATGCTGATTTGGGATTTAGACTAATCGCACCGCTTATACACCAACTCACTAAGATTCGATTCAATGACCAGTTGGTAGCGGTTTATTGGTAGATAATATACTCTAAATAATCTCATGGCACTTGTCTGTTGTAAGCAAGCTCTAGAGACTTCACTCTATCATAGTTATTTTGAAAATGCTCAAGTGGCCCAGGCTTGTTACCCTCGCATTCACCTGCTTTTTGTTAAGTGAACATCTTGTCCATGGAGCAATATCGTACGAGATTGACGAAGGTATGGTGTAATATTTTCAGCTTGATAGAATAGGGGTAAACCTCTTTACAGATTTCGAAAAGGTTACTTGTGGCAGTGCCCTGAAATTGAGCCACAGCGAGACAGGATATAGACTTCATTCACACGAGATTCCATATGGTACGTATACCTGAGGATATACGCCTGGAGTAGATCACTGATACATCCGCTCTAGGCTCCGGAAGTCGACAACAATCTGTCACCGCCTTACCTACTGCCGACGATACAAATAGTTTTTGGATAGTCAAGGGAGCTTTAGGTGAAAACTGCCCTCGTGGGTTAGTATGATCAATAACCAGTGTACTTTTCAGCTTTGTAATTTATTTCATATCCGCAGCCAACCTATCGAGTGTAACTCCGTAGTTCGCTTACAACATATGAATACCAAAACACATCTTCACAGCCATTTACATGATGCTCCAATGTCAAATTACCAGGAGATCAGTGCCTATCAAGGAGAAGATAGCGGTAAAAACCTATATTGTTGTGTTTAATACTTTCTACCATACTGAGTATTGTTTTCAGGTGATCATTGGAAAGTTCTCTGTTCTAACACACAAGACAGTTCTTGGATCCGTAATCACGATATACACTTGCATCATGTTGATACAGGAAAATATCTTTCAACTGATAAGCGTTACACCTACCACCAGCACGTAATTTATGGACAACTTGAAGTTCATGCGCTATCACAGAAGAGTAAGAGTACAGCTTGGAAAGCATTGGTAAGTCGGTTCATTTATACAGACATTGATTTTTCAAAAGCTTAATCGTTTGTCATGCTTGGTAGGAAGGTATCTATTTCGCCGATCGTAATGCAGCTGATAATTAGACATGAGCAAATGTTGATGTATGATGATAGAAGAATGTCATCTCTTCTTACCACTCTACCACAAACAATCTTTGTAATGCCACCATATCGCCATAAAGATACAGACCCAAAAATGTGTTTCTTTTGATTTTCTTTCCTATTATTTATGGTTATCTAGAGCAGATGCTAAGCATGAACTACTCGATAGGGCACTTGTTGTGGTGATCCTATCTTGGTATGAGCCACCCTTAAATCGAATTCATGCAATACATTAAAAACCGCGGTCGACTGCGGTAATGGGTCTTCCATTTGTGCACTGGAACGTACGTAGATAATATCATGAGTCGAGCCAATAAAGGTATATATACATTTATTTTTCGTTCATTCCTCGACCTGCTTGGGACCATCCCATTCTCTTTACTAAAGACAAAACAGACTAATCTCTCACCGGTTGGTATATGTTTGAATGCTTATTTGTTTTGTTTATCCTCTCGGATTTTCTCTGATATATAGTAGTTGTGACGTTTACTTAGTAAATTTGTTGATATAATTTTCTTGGTTCATTAGCGTAGTCACTATCAATTTTTGTGAATCAAACCAAGCATATATCAACCAGGTATCGCTTTTCCTTTCACCATTCGATAAACATAGATAGAGCAATCGTTCGTACCGAATGAGCCGATTCGATATAGCTGTGGAGAGACTAGAGAACTTGCTTCAGTGTAAAATATGGTACTCTATAGTTTTATGATTTGAATGAGGCTCCTGGTGTGCCCCGAATTGCAATTTCCAGACAGCTTAGTTGCTCTTCGTTCCTAACTTTTTTCTTACCGTTTCTCAGTTGTAATCTTTTGACTGAGACGTTTACTTCGACTGAATGTGGACATCACTTTTGCAAGTAATGTAAATTCTTTCTGAAGCTCCACCAGCGTATTATTTCCTTACCTTGCAATCGCTTAGAAATTGCATATACCCAAAGCTAGGCCGAGAATGCCGCTGCCCAAAGTGTAAATTACCTGCTAGAGTTGGCAATTTAAAGAGAAATCCTTCCCAAGACACTCTTGTCGCTTGCCTCAAAAGAATCAAACAATTGGTACTTACCAATCCCACTGAAATGAATGACACGTTGCCAGAAGGTATTACACGAACGTTGTTGAAACTCGATAATAGCATCCTAAACCAATGCCTCGATGGTAGACGTTTGTACTTCTACGAATGAATCCAAATCGCAGCTATTGTTTGCCAACGTGTCTAAAGAAGCATTCGATGGTGAGTCAATTTGTGAATAATTTAGCACTACTTTCGCTAAATATTCTACAAAATAGGCCTTACTGAGAATCACCTGGCGCAAGGGAATGGAAACGATACTAATACTGAAGAAAACTCACCACTGCTCCAGATTCAGAAAACTGTGAACTTGAATCCGCTCGCGACTACTGAGACAGAAAAGGAAATGAGAGGAGCCGTTTTCCTTGAACGACATATTGGACCTAACGATTGTGATCTTGAAGCGACTAGTGTATCAAATGTTGAGTTTTCTGAACAAAAAAACAACAACGTCAAACCTCTGCAATTTACTGGCGATACTTTGAGGTCGAAATCCAAGACGCCATTATCTAAGAAACGCACGGATGAGACAGCCTCTATCTACACTTTTAATGAAAATCCGCACGACGAGTCGTTCAATATTTCCAAAAGCGCAATGGAACTCCTTAACTCCCCATCTGTCAAAGTAAAATATCAACGCAAAAAGAGGCGCCCAAGCAATATCAGCGATAAAACCATCAAGAACTTCAACACTATCGAACCAAGTGATAACAAAGAGAACGTTGACCCTCAACACAGCCACACAGACTCGACTCTGGATGACAAAAATCAGTCCACAACAACACTTCCTGCCATCGAATCCGCAAAAACCTCAGACCTTCTTGGTATGGTAACATTCCATTATTATAACTGAAATAGATCTACAACTTCATAATCATCATAGGAAAACAAGAGCCAAAAGTCACACCCAAAAATCGAACTCGTAAGCTCTCAAAAACTGGTGTATCTGGAAATTCAACTGAACAGGTGAGGAGATAATTAAGGACTAGCTAGATGCTCGGTGCTGGTTTTATATATTGCCACTTAGTTTAATACCCTTACCATAGTGTAGTATTGGGAGCAGTACCATTGTTACCAAGCCTTCGACTCAACTGCAAACCAAAAAAATTGTGATTGAGATTGAATCCCCTCCCAAGAGAATAGCTACTTCCTATCATGTCAGGAAGACCGGTTGTTAATTTTTATTCAGTTTTTTCTCACAGTTGCCTTCATATTATTTATAGGATTCCTCGCGGGAAAACAGCTTAAAGCGGGGTAATGATAAAGCTCAGCAGAACGGTACAACCAAGCAAGACGCAGTGTCTTCTGAAAAACAAAAAGAGGTCGACCGTGTTTACACCGATATTTCTGCTTTAAAACTTACTGACGGGGAAATTATGCAGGAGATTGAATCTTTACCAAGGAAGCGAAGAAAATCAAATACAACAGTGAGCAATGAAGCGTGTGTGACGCCAAGTGTATCCAGGAATCATCCAAGCTCAGAGGTAATATTGCAGAGAAAATAGGTTGCTATGATAAAAACTAATACAACCTTGAGTATAGCACGGTCACATCAACACTTTAACAAGTAGTAATCGATGGAGTTGTTCGCATTGCACTTATCTTAACACACCAAGAGCCAAGAAATGCACTATGTGCCTTAAAAGACGCCTGCCTATGGCAACGCTAAAGACGATGGTACCGTCACCAATCATGTCTGGTGACAGTGGCTCAAACCAGCTTGCAAATATTATGAATCCCACGGTGAATGGCTCAGTGCCAAAATCAGCTTTAAAAAAACGGCTGAGTTTCGAGAATCAGATAGTCCCAAGCCGTGGAAAGCACTATCTTGTCCATGTATTGACAACTGGACTAAAGGATCTACAATGGGTAAAAGAATCGTCGTAATATTCAGACACAAAATATAATGTTAACCAAGCATTTTGTAGCAAGAACTCCAACGCAGCCTAGATCTGTTGCCCCAGTCTGAATTAAAATTAACCATTGATGATGGGCATGGATTCGACGAAAATGTCACCCACGTTGTCACGATGACTGATGAAAATTACATATGCCCTAGGACGTTTAAATACCTGTGTGGAGTTTTAGTGGGGAAATGGCTTGTCAACCACAACTGTAACTAATGCCTCAACTACTGATACAGGAGAGCAGTATTATTAACAACTGTCATTAGGGATCATTGATAGTATCACTGCTAACGAATGGCTAAATGAGCACAACTATGAAATCACCGGAGATACCGTGATGGGAATCACCTTTGGGCCAAAGCAAGGCCGACGCAACTCCAAGAAACAGGTTAGAAGCCCGCTTGATCTTGAGTATTCTCTGCTTTATAATAACCAGATTGTTTGCCAAATTTATATAGCTACCGCGTTTGTTTAGTAACTGCAAATTTTACCTACATGGTGACTTCAAGGTACCCAGCAAAGCTGACTTGCAAAAGTTAATTACCCTCGGCGGGGCCAGACTGCTTTCAAGGAAGCCTTCACAAAAATATGCTACCGCAAATACCCAAGATAGGGAGATTGATACTAGCAAACCTGTCATCATATGTGATGCCAAGTATCCAGTCAATGAGCGGGCAAACGCGTGGCTTAAAGATTTTCAATTGTGCACTAGTACATGGTTGTTCAACTGCATCTCGTGCTATAAGTTACTAGATAGGGATTTACTAATTGATTCCGAGTACTAATTGCCAAACTGTATATTTGAGGGTCATCATATAAGGCCATTTTTTAAATTATGGTTTAGAAATGTACATAAATAATTTCAGTTGCATAATAATCAGATGTTCATTCATGGACAGCATAACAACTAGGCGAAGGCAATACGTGATAAAGGATATTTAGTGTTTGTAGATTATCAGATAGTTATGATGATTAGAAAAAAACACTAGTCTATTCCAAAATATTCTCAAAAATAGCAACAAAAACACATTGTCTATAAATCGATTTTTCTGGGGGGTAGTCTACCCCGGGTAAACACGCTGCATGAAGTTCTATGATATTAGAATTCTCTTGTTTCGTCATCTTCTGCTAATTTATGGTGTTGCCTTCACTTCAGTCATCTTGACAAACAGTAAACGCTCTCCATAGCTCAATCGAAGTTCACGCTTCCATCCACATCTTCCACAACCTACACTCGATTTCACCTCGTGCGCGATCTTGCATTCAGCACTTGTTAGTTTCACTTGGTATAGTGCCTTTTCAAGTAGACTGTCTGCTAGTTCTTGCTGAAAGTAGTCAGATCAAAACGAAGAAACTACCTTGTGTTAACTTACCAACCTCAAATATATATATTCAACGTTTGGATTGCTTAATGCAATCGCAGCATGCTATTTGAGCTTTCACAATCTAGTCAATCTTCTAAAACATCCCACCCTTTTAATCACTCAAGTGAGCTACTCCAACCAGTTAGATCACGTATACAATACCTGCTTTCCTTGCTCGACACCAGTAACTATAATCAAGTCTTTGCAGAGCTCTCTTTGGTAAGTTTGAAGCTTTGGTCCTTTGAAAGAGTCGACTCGGTCCTTACTCATATACTCTTGAACCAGTATTTTAACTCCTTTGGAAGAGATATCTACGTATACCTTTTTCAAGATCTATTCGTGCAGTTGCAGCAAAGCCAGAACGAAACAGACTCTATTAATAATAAGGAATCGACTCACCTCAAGCTCCTTAGTGAACAGCTTTCATCTGTACTAGAATCACCCACTCTTGTTGGTACTTTATTTGAAGCTGTGTATAGCATTCCTGCCACTGTCACGCTTGATATCGAATCACTTTCCCGCAAACTTCAACTTAACCCTATTCAGTCGGCCGCCTTTTCCCTAGCCCTTGAATCCTCAACCAAGACCTCAAGCGAGACAAGTTAGTTATTCATGCCTATTGCTAGATGTGCTTTTACTCAAATTTCTTTTCAGAAAGCGCCTATATTCAAAAGCAAATAGACGGTTTAAACCAGTTAAATCCTTCGGAAATCAAAGGATCGGAAAATTCACTGAAACTCGTATTTCATTACTTCACCCAAATCAATCCAAAATACTCCTTAAATCGTACCACTTTGGACGAGATAACGCAAGCGTGCTTGGAACACGATATCATTATAGCTAACATGTCAGACACAAAGTAACTATATCCAAGATATACTATTTTTCATTCAGTTATTCACCTGAACCACTGTAGCTCTCAAGAAAAACATTCCGCCCTAGCCCAGAAGATCAAAGATTTGGGACCTTCGTGTTGCAAGGACACTAATGAAATTGGTGCACTCTTCAAAGAGGTAGGCTTAGAAGCCACCGCGACCACAAATATCATCAGCGAGGCTGATATCGCTAAAGCATTGGGTGCTATGGCGGCGTATACCGCTCAAGGTCTACCCACTACGGAGGATAATGATGATGTTGAATGCCAATGGAACATCGAGGGCTTTATCACCGTGCTCATGGACCTACAGCCCAACACTGACTGGCTTGTGGTTATTCAACAGCTTGACCATGATGGTTTCTATGTTCCAAGCGTAGCCGGTCTTTCGGTCATCACTTCGGCGTATAAATCAGCAGTCAAGGGTAGTAGTCCATTTCCTTTGGATGTACTATGGCATCGCTGGAACAATACCAAGGGGCAGCTCAGTTTCTTGAGACAAGCGATTCAAGCGCCCATCGAGGTAATTGATATCGCAGAGTTGGCTACCAAAAAAATTGTTGATCCAGAAGATGTTGCGTCAACAAATCCACAATTTGCCAATATCGCATCCAATTTGGTTACGCAGCCCTGGAATAATTTGGATCTCATCCAGAATTTGATATTCATGTATGAAACCGAGGTTGGGGAAGAGGTCAAGTCCCTATTCGAACGAGGAACTAAGCAAACCCCCGAGCTACTTCTTCTTGGATTAGCACAGCTTCCGGAGCCATGGAATCCACTGCACCAAGAGCTTGTTACAAAGCTAGTAGCTGCATTCTTGACGGGACATATGAATTCCAATTTTGTCTTGTGGCGACTTTGGAATATCAACAACTCTTTGCTGATCCACGCAGCCCTGGACATGTATCACAGTAACCCGACTCTAATTTCTCGTATCCTCGACGTTGCTCAAGATATCAAAATACTGAAATCGATGCTTGAAGTTCAGCCCTTCTTCTTTGCCATTGATCTTGCTGCACTGGCTTGTAGAAGAGAGTATCTTAACCTCGAGAAGTGGCTTCAAGACTCAATCGCAACTCATGGCGAGCCTTTTCTGAGAGTATGCTTTGAGTTCCTAACCCAAAAGATGGGTTACAACGAACAAGCAGGTAATGGGGCTACACAAACCGTCCCGTTGTCTTTGGAGGTGATCAGTATCTTTCTGAAAGTTATTGGAGCTAGTGCTACGTCAGCCGATACGTCTGAAAAGTTCAAAGAGCTGCAGACACTCTGCTTTAAGAAGCACCCTGAGCTTGCTAGCATGGGAAACAACTCCAATCCAACCACTACTTCAGGTGAAGTAAGCTTTTCTCCGGACGTTGAGGAAGAGGCCAACATGTATTACGAAAAGATATACAAGGAGGAGCTGTCAGTTGAGAGTATGATAGAGCTTCTACATCGCTTGAAAAATTCCAGAATTTCAAGAGAGAGGGACGTCTTTGATTGTATGATGCATAACCTGTTTGATGAGTTCAAGTTCTTCCCCAAGTATCCCCCCAAGGAGCTGTCCATTACCAGTAACCTGATTGGTAGCTTAATTCAGCACCAGCTTGTGTCCTATATTCCATTAGGAGTAGCACTCAAGTGTGTCTTGGATGCGTTATGCGATGAAAGCAGTGTCAAGATGTTTAATTTTGGTGTTCAAGCTTTGGTACAATTCAAAGCACGACTCATCGAATGGCCTCAGTACTGCTCCCATTTATTGCAGATTCCCAAGTTGCAGCAAGCCCACCCTGAGATTATGCAATACATCAAGGCAAACCTAGGACAAGTACCGAGCACTGCTCTACCTCCAGTTGCTGGAACTAATGCAGTTGTTGAGCAACCGCTTTCCGACAAGCCGCAAGTTAACAGTGCCCCGGAACCATCGAAAAATGAAGCATTGCCTGCGTTTACCTCACTGAATCTCGATCCCTTGTTCGTTTCAGGTGACGGTAGTGATAATGAAGTTCCGCCTGAATCTGTTCAAGACAAGATACTGTTTATCATCAACAATGTTGCTCATAGCAACATGGAAACCAAGGTTCAAGAAATGAAGGATGTTCTGAAGGAGTCTGCCTTCCGTTGGTTTGGTCATTACCTGGTCGTCAAGCGTGCCAGTATTGAGCCTAACAACCATCAGCTCTACCTCCAATTCCTAGACTCTTTGAACAGCGACCTCCTATATCGGTATCTGCTCCATGAAACTTTCGCCAACATCAAGGTGCTCCTAAATTCGGAAAAGACCGTTCAATCTTCCTCTGAGAGATCGTTGCTGAAGAATTTAGGATCATGGCTTGGTGGCATGACTCTTGCTCGGAACAAGCCGATCAAGCACAAAAACATTGCTTTCAAGGAGTTGCTTGTTGAAGGTTATGATTCCAATCGACTCATAGTCGCCATTCCATTTGTTTGTAAGGTGTTGGAGCAATGCGGCAAGAGTCGCGTATTTAAGCCACCGAACCCCTGGCTTATTGCTATCATGAGGCTACTGGTTGAGCTTTACCAATTTGCTGATCTCAAGTTGAATTTGAAGTTTGAAATCGAAGTCTTGTGCAAGAGCTTGAATCTTGACATCAAGGACATCGAGCCCACTACGATCCTCAAGGATCGACCACCCAAAGATTTCGTCTCTCAGTCCAACGTGGTCAAGGAAATGGAAAAACTCTCGATAGATTATGACACCTCTTCGCGTGCTCCCACCCATCATCAAATGCTTGGCCAGGCTCAGCAGAGTAACTCTCAAAGGATTCTCGCAATAGCGGACGATGCACTGGGGGCTATCATACCTACCATTGCACCTTACATCTCGGTCAACCCCAACTTACCCCTTAACCAGGCTGTGTTGAAGAGAGTGGTGCATATTGCTATGGATCAAGCATTGCGGGAAACTGTTGGTTCTACGGTGGAAAGATCTGTCAAGATTGCCAGATTTACTACCCAAGAGCTGATCACCAAGGACTTTGCAATGGAGCCAAATGAGGAGAAGATGCGCAAGGCTGCTCATCTAATGGTTCAGAACCTAGCAGCTAGTTTGGCAGTTGCTGCCAGTAAAGATAATTTACGCAGTGGGATTGCCACTCATCTGCGCAGCATGCTGTTGCAGAATGGGGTTTCTGAACAAGCCTTTCCGGATCAGGCGTTATCCATCACCGTCACGGACAATCTTGATCTAGCAAGCTCTGTTGTCGAAAAGGTTGCTATGGAAGTGGCTATTCTTCAAATCGACGAAGGCCTTGCAAATTCTTACGCTAGCAGAAAGAAACATAGGGAATTCCGCACTGGACAGCCTTTCTACGATGCTGCCGTGGTCTCCACTTTCCGCTACCCGCCAAATCTGCCTGATGCACTTCGACTTAAGCCCAACGGACTGCTACCTCAACAATTGGTGGTCTACGAAGATTTCGCTCGAATTCCGCGTTTCCAGAGTCAACTGGCCAACGTTTACGACGAAAGAAGTCTTCGTACTGCTATGCCAGTCAAAGGAGATGCCTATGGCTATGACGTGGGATACGAGAGCGCTCCACCGACTATTAGCGCGCATCAGGCATTGGAGAAGTTTTCTTTGTTGGTAAATGAACTCGATAAGCAGCTTGGACAATGTACAGTCAACGGATTGGCCGCCATCCCTCAACAGCATGATATTCGCGTGATTGTTCATCAAATTCAAGCACTTGCTTCGCATTCGAACAACCGTGATGAGACCGCATTGACATTCTCCCAAAAGGTTGTGCAATCTCTTTACAAGGGCGATACAAATCTTGCTCGCGAGGTGTATGTTCACCTCTTGGAAAGACTGTGCGATTTGTCGCCTTCCGTCGCCAAAGAAGTAACAGCCTGGTTGATTTATGCTGACGACGAAAGAAAATACAATGTCCCAGTCACTGTTGCACTGATCAAGGTTGGGCTGATAAATCTTCCTGAGCAAGATGCACAACTGGCCAAATTGATTGATGTTGGTCGACCATCTGTGATCGAATTTGCCGTGAAGCTGATAGCTAAATGTGTCTTGGACGATTCCTGTGCCACTCATATGGATTTCAGTGCATCACTAGATGCCCTTACACGCCTCACACAGAGAGGAAAAAGCCCCAGCTCGGTCATCGAACTTCTTGAGGAGATCCACAAGCAAGGAACCACCACCCCTCAAGATACCGAAATCGCTCAGCTTCGGGAACAGCTTACATTCATGTTCATCGAATGGGTCAAGTTGTACCAACATGTTTCCTCGAACGAAAAGGCGTTTGCCACCTTTGCGCATCAACTTCAACAACGAGGTGTATTGAAGGATGAGGATGTTTCGTCGCTATTCTTCCGTGTTTGTACCGAAATCAGTGTTGAAGGTTTTTTGAAGTACAGTAATTCCGTGAGTGGTAATGGGCCAATTCCTGCTGCCGCCTATCAAGGTGTTGATGCATTCTCTAAGCTAATCGTGGTCCTTGTCAAATACTACAACGAGCTTACACCAGTCAATCCTAACCTTGCCAAGATTACCTTCCTATCCAAGATTTTGAGCATCATTCTCTTGGTTTTGGTTCACGATCATCAGCAACATAAGGGACAGTTCAACCAAAAGCCCTACCTCAGATTGTTCACCAACCTTTTGAGTGATTTCAATTCGTATGAACAGCAACTGCAGCCAATCTACTACAATATCTTGACCGCTCTTGCCAATACCTTCCACAGCCTGCAGCCCTCGTTCCTGCCTGGATTTGCTTTTGCCTGGATCTCCCTTATATCTCATCGCTTGTTTATGCCCAAGTTGCTGTTGGCCGAGAACCAGAAGGGCTGGCCGGCTATTCAACGCCTAATGATCTGCCTTTTCAAGTTTATTGGACCACTCCTTGAGGATTTCGATCGCGAAAGCACCCGTGCTCTATACAAGGGAACCATGAGAGTATTGCTGGTGCTTCTTCACGATTTCCCTGAATTCTTATGTGACTATCACTTCAGCTTCTGCGATGTGATTCCTCCCACATGCATCCAAACCCGAAATGTGATCTTGAGCGCATTCCCTCGAAATATGCGTCTGCCAGACCCATTCACACCAAACCTGAAGGTCGATCTTCTACCCGAAATTAGTCAATCTCCACATGTTCTCTCGGACTATTCATCAAGTTTGTTAGCTGGAGACTTCAAGCAAGACATCGACACCTATTTGAAGACTCGTGGGCCAGTGTCCTTCTTGCTTGACCTACGCAGCAGACTGATGGCCGAACCAAATGAGGAGAAGGAACATACTGGTCCCAAATACAACGTACCAGTAATCAACTCATTGGTGCTATATGTTGGTACACAAGCCATAGCACAACTACAAAACAAGACTCATCAAGGAACGTCACCGATTACGCATAGTGCCCCGATGGATATTTTCCAACAGCTCCTAATTGATCTTGACTCGGAAGGGCGCTATCTATTCTTAAGTGCCATCGCCAACCAACTTCGCTATCCCAACAACCACACTCATTATTTCAGCTGCGTCTTACTTTATTTATTCGCGGAGGGTAGCCAAGAGTCGATCAAGGAGCAAGTCACTCGAGTTCTCTTGGAGCGTTTGATCGTCAACCGACCACATCCTTGGGGCCTATTGATTACTTTCATCGAGTTAATCAAGAATCCGCGCTACAACTTCTGGAGCCATTCCTTCACCCGCTGTGCACCAGATATCGAGAGCTTGTTTGATTCCGTTGCACGTAGTATTAATGTATAGATCGTTCACCTTAAATTCGTTTAGCCAACCCTTTTTTTGTCTTTTTCAATCAGTCTTTTCCATATATCCCATGACTTTGTACACCATAAAGATTTATTTTCCGTCTGAATTCTCAATAATCTCTTGAACATGTATCAAAAATAAAGCATATATTTGCCGTAACTTGTAACCATTCATACCAAGATCGTTGGATTATATGAAAACGGTAGGAGATACCACACGCGTATGTTTGGTATCATCAACCTCCTTTGGAGAATACATGGCGATGTGAGTAGAGGCGCATTACCGGTTCACAAGTGCTTATGCTTATGAGACATTGAGTCAAGTTGGGTATTTAGAACTTGACTAGCATCGAGCCAATAAGAAGAAATGTGCGCTTTATCAAGTGCTGCCAGATAATGCCCATAAAAATCGGTTAATGGCTCACTTTAAATAATATGGAGACACCAGTCTCAAGTAAGAGAATCCTGCAAAATATTGAAGATGCCAGTAGCTGTGGTTTTCAAGGGTAAGTGCGAATTCGACCTGTATAGAGTTGACACCTAATACTGGCTTTTGGGACACTTGATATAGTCCAGTTGAATCGCTGCTTTCGATCGGGAATGCCGACACCACCGCTCCTATACTTCGAAAAAGCGCCCATCACGAAGAAATGTGGGATTTACGGAAAAATTTCATCATAGATGAGAATGCACCTTCAGAAGTTCCCTTTGCCGGACAAGCCACTGAGAATACAGTCGAAGCAATTTCGCTCACTCCTTTTGCTGATCGGTTGAGAATATTACGGCCCGAAATAGTTGAAAAGGCCCATCAGAAGTGGGGCAATCTAAGTGGTTGGTTTGTATGCACCAGTTCGTTTCGTAGTTTCGATTGCTCAAGGGAAAACACCATAGGTGACTTAACGCCGAGCCTTATGGAGAGAATTGAAAACACAGTTTGTGGCGAGCTGTGCTACCTTGTTGGGATAGTTTACGTCGACCGGCCGCTGAGTGCTGAAGCTTTGAGTGCTTTCACAAAAGAGGTACATACTTCATATATACCATACTCACAGTACACTTTGCAACTTTTCTTCTATGTTAGCACTGGATAGTAGCACCCCCTCCGCGATATGAATGCCATGATGATCTTCAGATTTTCATTGAGGATGAATCTGGACAGTTGGGTCTCACAGGAGATATACTGAAGGGGTTGACTCTTGTATCAGGTGAAGAAATAGATGAAACGTTTTTCTCTAGTGCTGCTTTAACACTTTATATACCAAGGTGTTGTGATTGGCGTATTGGGAACTCAAAAGATCGCCGGCGAGATGGAGGTAATAGACATATGTCTACCAAAATTCTCAATTCAGGAGCCGTTTATAGCACAACGATCTCAGGGTACAACTCCCAGCCTGTTCTTTCCATTGATTTGATCAAAGATTCACAACTTCGTTTTCAAGAGCCCAAGTATATTGCACTGGTGTCCGGATTAAATATTGGAGATGATAAGGCATCCTCGCTGAACCTTGAGATGTTGAAAGACTACCTTTGTGGACATCTAGGTAGCGTTCAAGAGCAGAATTTTAGCTCGCGTATTGTCCGAACAGTGTTTGCAGGAAATTCACTAGCTAAACTACAACGAGAGCACGCTGAAAGCAGGCCAGTAATGTAGATTCAATAGCCTCACCAACTAGAACCAAATGTAGACTGATTCAGATATTCATGTTGTCACAGAAAACCAAAACCCACGGACAAAGCATGTTCAATGGAAAGCCTGTTAAAGAACTTGATATGTTTTTGGAAGAAATATGCGACTCATTATCAGTGGATTTGATGCCTGGGGCGCACGACCCCGCTAACGCTACACTCCCTCAACAACCAATGCATTTTGCCTTTTTCGAACGTTCCCAGCGATACTTCACATTCAATAGCGTCACAAATCCGCACTATTTCAAGCTTGATGGGATCACGTAAAGCTCCAAACAACGAATCTCTAGCCACACCAAGAGAATAACCTTCTGGTCCAATCAATCTAGCTTTTTGGGGAACTCTGGTCAAACATTGGATGGCTTACTTCAAATGTCCGGTATCCATAATCGGCTACAGGCGGCAACTCATACGCTAAGATGGCGTCTTATGGATCCCACTGGAGTCCCTCCAGAAAACTCAGGTACTTGGCCAATACGCTATATTTTAAGGGAAGCTCAGGTTTAACAAGCCCTGATATGTAGCGACGGATCCATTCGTCATCCATAACCGTCCTCATGTATACTTCTTTGGTAATCAGCCTCAATTTGAAACTACACTGGTCCAAGGTAAACTCCCATCTCCATATGGAAGCTAATCACGACTGATCAATTTCTTCAGGAGCTGAGGGTCAAGTAACCAGAGTTGTTTTGCTCCCAGCCTTTTCTTCGACTCACACAATTGTCCTTGTCAACCTGGACACCCTGGAATGTCATCCGATTCGGTTTGACTCGAGTCTAGACGATAACACACAGATCTGTTGAAATCATCTAAACGTTTGGAGTAGATGTTCAGCGTGCATCAGATGTAACTAAAAACCAAACGAGTAGCACCAGCTTCTAACTAAGGAAACCCACTCCTCCGCCCATAAAGCTTTCTTGCAGGCTGAAGTGTGTTAATCAGTCGCATCTTGATGATAATCTGTCAGGCCATGGGTTGTACCAATCATGATCAAAATATACGATATATGATGATTAATCTTGCAGAACTCGTTACTCTAGTTCACATGGAACCGCCAACGCCAAAAGTTTATTTTCTATAACCCCAGCCTCATGATCGAACTGCATATTCTGGAATTCAGCTTTCCAGACTGGTAGTGAAGTATATTGCGGTAGATATATTCTCCTGAATTTGTTGGTTCTATTTGATATACTGCAGTGTCGGACTTGTCCACTCATGAATACGATGCTGCCAGGGTCTAAATTAACAAATACCAAGTCGGGATATTTTGATGCATCAATACATCGGGAGGAGATTTCAAATGGCGGCTCTTTCGAATAACAAGAGGCCCTTTGCTGGTGATGATCAACGAACTCGGTAACGTTACGAGGAAGTGAGCACGGCCCACATACTGTCGGGTATGGCTCAACGCATATAGTACCATTGATCTTAAAGCAACAACTGGGAGTCGATAAATGTTACAAAATTAAAAAGTAATATGATATGTTACCTCGCTGACTTTGTCTAGGGTCGCCCAGCAAGTTACTGAGGGTGTGGAACGACATACCTCAGGCATGTACTGGGAATCCTGGTTGTATTCGGTTATTGCGAGTTGAACAGATACAATAGTACTAGAAAAAGCAAACCTGATGCCACTCAAATTGACCACTGGAACCAGTGTTTGGCGGCTTAACAACGTACTGCTCATTACACTAGAGAAAGGTCAGCTTATAATGGAGATATAGGCATAGACGTGAACTCCACCGACAAGATAAAGCCTAGGTTTTCCGTCGACCTGATGCGTGGGTAATAACTGTCCGCATATATTAGGAACCGTATCCAAAATTACCGAACTCACTTCTTCCGCAAGTTCAGCTCGTAAATTTCTGTAGACTTGTGGATTCGACTTGAAGGATTCCTTTTCAATGGATTCGAAATATCCGCAATTCCAAGGCTCTATTTTCAGATTGCGTGAGTCTTACCAGAGTGTTCCTATTTCTCACTGTGAATATAGACCAATACCTATGACGCAGCCAAGGTGCTCTAAAAGATCCAGCTCCAAGTAGACATGATTTATTAAGGTGTCACATTCCTCTGTTAATTGGGATATTTCCTCTTCTGATAGACCTGTCGATAGCGTTAGATGTTAGTCATCCGATTAACTTGATATAAAGTATTATATGCTAACAGTTCTTCACTATTAAGTATCCATTTCTATGGAAACTCAAGATTTGCTCGTCAGTCAGTTTGAGCCGCTGCTTCATTTCTAGTTTACAGAGCGGAAACACTAGTACTATTTGGACATTGCGGACGCAACAAACATCCTAAATAGAATCACATACCAATATGGTAATCCCGAGTGATAATGACATAATATTAAGCATGTACCCTGAAACATACATGAATCACGTTTCTAGAGAAATAAAATGAAGGAAAGAGTCAAGGCGCGCATCAGAAAGAGGTAGTGCCAAGCCCCACAGTAACTGCATGGAGAGCTGTTCAAGTTGCAAGCTATATGATGTCCGAGAGACCGGCCATGCCAAGTAATACTTCGCACACCAAACACCTTGCACATCAGCCCTTATCAGCAATAAAAGGAATTTCCTTAAAACGACGACTGAACATATACCCGTGCCAAACTAAAAATAAGTCTCTACCACCGCTCAATATTGCACCACTTCACAAGCCAACCTTAAATAAGGCACTGCTTGGCATACATTGATGCACATGGTTAAGAAGCTCGTTGTAGACTGGTTTATAATCCATGCGGAATTGTACACATTTTCAGCCATATTGGGAAGGGCAAAAAAGCTATGTAATGTCCGGCTGATCGGATGATTGGTGTTCTTTAAATATGCAGTGACAATGTCACAGAAACCACTTAGACCATCTGCACCAGATTAACCTTCTTGTTTACGATGTGGAAACAATCTATTATCGAAAGAAGTTTCGTTTTTCTAGCCGTTTCAGCCTCGATTATGATGGATGACTAAATTCATGGTGTTTTATGGAGAATCGAAATATTTATTTAGTATTAAGTGACGTCTTAATCTTCTCTTTTTTTCCGCAAAACAACTCTGATCTGGGATACACATGATTCATCAGTTTACAATTTTTAGCCGACATTAATCATCAGAATTACAAATACGAATGAGTAATTATCGATCATTTTTATCGGTTGTGAATTCCCCTGGAATCATTAGATGAGAACGTCGTTTGTAAGCGGTCAGGAATTTCAAATCACTAGTCTCTTTCACCTCTGACTCGAGTTTTTTACAGCTTTTCTCTTTGCGGTTTTCCTTTCGTCATCAACCACAAACATATACGTACATATACACACACTGCTGTAATATATCTGACAAATACTTTCATCAGGGCAAAAGAACCTTTGAAGCTGTCAAGAAAGTATTGTGGTTACAGCGCTTCATCTAAGTCATACTTTTCTTGGATTTTGCCAATATAAGTTCTCAACAGGACTGGTGATAAGACAACCCAAGTTCTCTACCTCGAATCTAAATAGCCCTTGAGCTCAAGGCAGACATCCTACAATCATTAAAACGGCAACTCCTCTCTACTTTGGTTGAATTCGAACAGTACAGATGGCTTCTTCATCAAACGCGTAATTAGCCCAGATTGTTATTTTCTGAGAACTGTCAGCTCTGTATTCTAATGCTCTTTTTGTTCTGCCTATTTCAGAAAAACCTTGAAATTTACTGGTAACGTTTTACACTTTGATGAAGTGTTACTTCTTGCTGGTATTCATAGCATCTGTCTATTTAGTCATCGCAGCCGATGGCCTGTACAAACGCGATTTATTTCGTAAGATTCCCGGAAACACTTTACTCTCAGGCTTATTTGTTAACCCTAAACCTTATTAGGCCTTCCTGATCCTTATGCCCAAGTATCAGTAGATGGGGAACAAGCACATACTACTGGGGTTCTCAAGAAAACGCTCAATCCCTACTGGAATGAAAACTTCATCATGTGAGTAGATATTTGGTTTTTTTAGCAGGGCAAGTTGATACAGATGTGTTAATATCTTTTCTGCTCAGTACTGTCACCAGGGACAGTGTCATTATGGTGCAAATATTTGATCAGAAGAAGAGCAAGAAGAAGGACCAAGGATTTCTTGGGAATGTGAGCGTCAAAGTGTCTGACGTATTTGACATCGATGCCGGAGGAGAAGGTAGTTGTCTTCTTTGGTTTACTCAAGTGTTCTAGATCGCTAACAAAATTGGGTCGCTTAGAAATTCTTACGCAGGAACTCAAGAAATCCAATCTTGGTGAACATATTTCCGGAAAGCTGATGATCAGCTTCTCTTCTAACGTTGGCGCAGCCAGTAATCTTGCTGGGGCTAGCTCTTCAAATGCTGATGTGAATTCCTCCAGACACAATCGTTCCCAATCTACATCGGCTCTTGCCGCACCGGGATATAATGATCGTTCAGCGGCACGTCTGAGTGTTCCTGGCCAACCTCCTGCGGATACGCCCACTACCGCTGTTACTAATGGATCAGCCACTGCTGCCAATACTGGCAACAGCACCCTGACTCCTTTCGAGGATGAACATGGTGCCCTACCAGCTGGTTGGGAGCGTCGCGTCGATCACTTAGGACGTACTTATTACGTCGATCATAACAGCCGTACCACTTCATGGAGTCGTCCCACTGCCAATGGAGCTACCAATAACGCAGCATCCACAAACGTCACTGACATAGAAAGACAAAGACATAATAATCGTACTTTACCTGAAGATCGTTCATCCACTAATCTTGCTAGTACCGATTCTACCCCAAGCACTCCTACAAGTAACACCAACACTAATTCTACCGTAGCTGGGTCCGGTCCTTTGCCATCTGGGTGGGAGCAGAGATTCACACCAGAAGGTAGACCCTACTTTGTCGACCACAACACTAGAACCACTACTTGGGTTGATCCAAGAAGACAGCAATATGTGAGAACCTACGGCCAATCATCTAACCAAGTGACGCTCCAGCAGCAGCCTGTGTCACAACTAGGCCCGCTCCCTTCTGGTTGGGAAATGCGATTAACCAGTACTGGTCGTGTGTACTTTGTTGATCACAACACTAAAACGACCACCTGGGATGATCCACGACTTCCCAGTAGCTTGGATCAAAATGTTCCGCAATATAAGCGCGACTTCCGTCGTAAGCTCATCTACTTCCGTTCACAGCCTGCTCTTCGTCCAATTCCTGGTCAATGCCACATCAAGGTTCGACGTGATCATATTTTCGAAGACGCTTATGCAGAAATCATGCGTCAAACACCGGCTGAACTGAAGAAGAGGCTGATGATCAAGTTCGAAGGAGAAGATGGTTTGGATTATGGTGGTTTGTCAAGGTAAACGGGATTGAACCATTAATATGCACGTGACTATTGGTTATTTACCGATTACATTCTACAGAGAATTCTTCTTCCTGCTGTCTCATGAGATGTTCAATCCCTTCTACTGTCTATTCGAATACTCTGCTCATGACAATTACACGCTCCAAATCAATCCTCACTCGGGAATCAACCCGGAGCATTTGAACTACTTTAGATTCATTGGACGTGTTGTTGGTCTTGCCATCTTCCATCGCCGCTTCTTGGACGCCTTCTTTATTGTATCCTTCTACAAGATGATCCTGAAGAAGAAGATCGCTTTATCGGACTTGGAAAGTGTTGATGCCGAATTCCACAGAAGTTTGAAGTGGATGCTGTAAGTTTCATGCTTTGAGAGTGACCCATGTGCCGGTGTGTTTGCTTACCAATATCTCATTTACGTCCAACAGGGATAATGATATCACTGATGTTCTTGATTTGACATTCACTGCAGAGGATAGTAGATTCGGCGAGGTTGTTTCAGTCGAGCTCAAGCCGGGAGGTGAGGATATCCCAGTTACCGAGGAGAATAAGAAGGAATATGTGGAGTAAGTGACCCCTCGTATCATCTCAATTATCCTTGTACCTAACATTCCACCCATAGCCTCGTAACCGAATGGCGTATTTCTGGCCGTGTGAAAGAGCAGTTTGACGCCTTCGCCGAAGGCTTCCATCAATTGATCCCCCAAGATCTTGTTGTTGTATTCGACGAAAGGGAGTTGGAGGTATTTGTTGTTTCACCAGCGTGCCCACTGCATTGACATTTGCTAAAAAGAATTCCCACCGTAGCTACTGATTGGAGGTATTGCCGAAGTTGACGTCGACGACTGGAAGAAACACACTGATTATCGTGGTTATACGGAGCAAGATGAGGTTATCCAATGGTTCTGGAAGGTAAGTTTCACAGGAACTAAAACCAACCCAGGCTTTTGAGCAACCATGTAATTCATTCGCGTTCGTAGATTATTCGCTCCTGGGACTCAGAAAAGAAATCGCGTCTGTTGCAATTCACCACTGGTACCTCCAGAATTCCAGTCAACGGTTTCAAAGATCTTCAAGGTAGTGACGGTCCTCGCCGCTTCACTATCGAGAAATCCGGAGATATCAACCAGCTTCCTAAGGCACATACATGGTAAGAGTCGATGATATCTGGGCTCTATACTACTACTAGTTGCTAACATCTGCTTTTCAGTTTCAATCGTATTGATATGCCACCTTATAAATCTTACGAGGCCATGTTAACAAAATTCACCTTGGCTGTAGAGGAAACAGTTGGTTTTGGTCAAGAATAAACACTTCAGTTGGCTCATTACCATTCCACCTTTAACACAGGTCTACTTCACTTAACATTCATACGCCCCTATTAGCTCCCACCTTGTTTCATATACATACCATCTATTACTTTCCAGATTCCTGGCTTGTGTTTTTGTGACTTGCTGAGTTTTCCTTACCATTTTTTCTAGTTGGCATCTTGTACGGTTTTATGAGATAATTTATTGCTTTTACAAAATATAGTTCTTGAATTCAACCCCTGATGACTTATCCACGCTACCTTCTCAACGATGTCCCCAAGTACGCACCTCTACTCTTATTCTCACGAGTTATTTGAAATAATGTTATGAATTAATAAATATACGATATAATCCTCCCGTCTTTTATTTACATCTAATTATGTTCAGTGATCTCCATAGATGGAAAACACTAGCATGTTCTCAGTGCAAGTATTTGTCCAGCGAAAATATGATTGTTGCGAAACAACTGAGCTAGTTAGTAGGCCCAATTTTCTGCGATGAGGTCCATGCGGTGGAGCAGAGTGGGCACACCTTGCGATCAGGCCTCGCGGAAAAGTATCTTTCGGCACAGTGGAGGTGTAGTCTTCCGCTACAGCTGCCAACCTGACAGCGCTCACCCTGGGGATGGTCAAGTGCGGGGTTAGATAGGCCATCAGAGCTCGAGAGAACGACCATACTTACCCGAGTAACAATATCCATGCACAATGTGCACTCCAAGATATACTCCTCGAACTCTTCTTTGAGATAGGTTTGAAGTTCCAGAATTGACCGTTGTGTAAGATAATACCGGCCATTGCTGCATATAATTTTTTAGCATAGTGAGAGCTACGATCCTCAAAGCACCCAATCTACCTAGTTTTGGAGAACCACTTGTCCTCAACAAATCTGTCTAGCAATTGCTCTGCAGCATTTTTTGTGAAGGCAGATTTGAGTTTGCCAGCCTCACTCAATGCTAACAAGGAAGAGACCGAATATGACTCGTCGTCTGCAGTCACTATCAATTCTATCTGGGTTGAATTAAGTATTCGTAAACACATATACTGAACAACGAAGTGTGGTCGTGAGGCTTACAATGCGACGCAAATAAACCAACTCCGCTGGCGTATAGTCGGTGGCTAGTTGAGCAATCTCGTCTCCGTTTGTATTTACCTGTTGACCCAATAAGAAAACAAGAACCCTGTACGGTTATAACGATAAAATGACGTTCAGTACCAATGCTAACACAGATTCGCCAGTTTCCTCGTCGTGAGATTTTCGAAACTCCAGATCCAGGGAATTTATGCCTTCATTTATCGTGTTAATGAATTCGCCAAATAGACTCTCGTCAAAGGGTTCTGACAGTGCAAGTGAGGAGGGTCAGCATTTCAAAAGCTATTCTTGAAATAATAACGGACTTACCTTGATTTATTTCACACGCACGACGGAGTAAATTTATTGCTTCAGTCTCCTTCAGAAATCTCTGAGCTAAACAGCCTTGCAGGAAGTATCGATGTGTATTTGTGAAGCTTTGGGTCATGGTCAAGTTGTAATCTTTGAGGAAACCAGGATTCCTGTATTGATTCGGTTTATGGAAAATATCCAAATACTCACAACGATCAGATCAAGTTGGATGATATGTCAAAACAATCACATACATTAATCAAGCAGCTGGAATCACTGAGCAATGTCTATTGAATATGAGGTTTAAGACTTGGATTTAAGCCGAATCATTTTGGTGTAAATTGTGGTTCATTGTGGTAGGCATCCAGTTGTAACTCACCAGGGGAACTCAGTTGGTAATTTGTCATGTCTTCAAGCAAACCACGTACTGTACTCTTTACATCACTAGTGCTGCAAGCGCTACTCCTACTTATATTCTTGTCTTTTTACTAGCTGGTTGGGACCTTCTCTCAGATGAGCAAAAAGAAGTCCTTATCAAAAAACTCAACCAAGTCAGAGATCTGGAAAAAGGTGTGTGTTGCAGTTCAAAATTTCAAGCCAGTTCAACTAAACAAGGTTCCCCCAGACATTGAGAAGGTTTCCAATGACTATCTCAAATCAAAAATAGCATTCAACTCGTGGCTATCGTTTGTGAGCCCTACAACGCTGACGGTTTTCAAGAAAGAAGCAGATTGGAATCGCCTTCCTTCAGTAGAGGTTGTAGAACACACTCCGCTGTCAGAGGGTACTTGGGAAAGTTTCAGTGATACTCTGAATCGATTCGAGAGTGAGTGATGTTTCGTTGTACAATATAGAGGTACCTACTAACACACGTGTATTTAGTCGATCTTGAAGAAAAGGCTGTCTCTGAGTCTTTCGATGCCTCAGATATGCCAGTCACCACAAAAATTCAATACGAATATATCCTTGATGCTAATACACTTGCGCTTTTCACAATGGCAATTTTTCATTTTTCCTTGACTTCTTTGTACATATGTCTAGTGTCGGTGGCATAGGGCTTCCCAATGATTTAGCCATAGTAACATGTAATAACTGTGCAAAGCCGATATTGCCTTGTAATTTCTTACAGCATAGCGGTAACATCCTAGTGGTACTCTTAATAGCTTTACCAGTGTGCTAATTCCATTTGACATTACAGAAAAATGTACCAAGCCATTAGGTGGAAAGGCAGCCTTGGCGAAACTTACCAAGAAAACCAAGAAATCGACTGAGAAGAAGAGAAAGGGCAATAATGATGGTCAGCATCATCATTGTACATTCTAGCTGCCTGTTCATATCAACTCACACCATCATATATTGCCAAAGATGACACCGAAACCATGATGTCTGGCAAAAGGCTTCCCACTGATCCGACGAAAGACAAATCAACATCGAAAAAGGTAAAGGGGAAGTCCAAGAAAGCCACCATCAAAAGAGTCAAAGGTATTTTTATAACCCTCACTGGTGATGAGTTTATTCGTAGCAATATTGAATGATCCCTTCACATCACCAAGGACCATTGGATTTGGATCGCCAATGTGGTGTTATTGCTGGCCCTAATAACACCCCTTGTACGAGATCACTCACTTGCAAGAACCACTCTATGGCCTCCAAGAGAGCAGTCGTCGGGCGCACACAGCCATACGATATCCTACTTCAGGCCTATCAAGCGAAAAACCTTCTTAACAAGCCATTGAAAAGTACGTACTTCACTAGCATTTACCATACTTTTCTGGTTATCAACTAGCCTATTTAGATACTGTCGGTGCGAATCCAGAAACGAAAAATGGCATCGCGGGCTCCGGCACTGGTGACGGTGCGGGCCCGGTGGAAGACCGAGTATTGGACTCCGACGAAGAAGTCAGCACTGTTCTAGACGCCATTAATTACAGTCACCCGCGCCCGCTTGCAACTAGGCCAGTAATGTTTGTCAGAAGACGTCATCACTGCCTGAGAGTTCACGATGTACTTCTCGATGCAATGCGAGGGCCCCTAGATAGTGGCATTGAAGACCTGCATCATGATATTAATGGATCGGTAAATGCGAAGAGTATTATCAGAAGTTAGATCACTACGTCAAATAGCCTTTCTGAAATGTCGTTCATTAATTTGTATATTGTTTGAGTTGGAGACACCACTAAACATCCCATTTCCTTGTAATTTTTACGCATCCCTGAATATTAAGAAATAAATCGATAGATACACGATATGCGGATATGCGGATGCTTTATTAACGGTGAGTGAAAAATATGCTTAAGAAGTGCATCAATGAGACAGATTCTACTCTTTGAAAGTGTACCGGGCAGGCTCCTCGCCTTCCTTTGACCTCATGCAACTCCACCAGATTCCAAAAGTGGAGGATACTTCGTTGAAAGAGAAATTACTAGCTGCAGTCAGCATGTCCTCGAGATGATCATTGCAGCGGTGAGGCTGTGGCTTATAGTCTGGATGCAATTTACGTAAAGCCTCCATCTTGGCGGCTCTGCCATCTTCAGTTCCTATTTGTGTTGCAATGTGATCGACTGGATGCTTTTCGGTCATGTTTGTGGAGAAGGTTACCAAGCAGGCTTATTGAATTGGAAAAGGTAAGAATTTTTACCACCTGGTTTACAAATTAGATGATAATTCGACTTGATTATGCCTAGTCTAACCGAGAACTAATGGACATTTGAGTTAAGCATGCTTAGCGAGAATTGATCAGTAGAAGAGACCAGAAAAATATTGTATGACTCTGGTGCTAACGATGACGAGTAGATCAACCAGTTAAACGTGCAGTGGAATGAATCGAGCTACACATACATCAAACCATTCATACTATGCCCTCGAATATTGGCCAATCAAACTGTGGAGGCCTATTTTGGAACGACCTCAATGTTTGGTTCATTCGATCACACGTATACACCCAGAAGACCCAATTAATTAACAACCACCCAATCCGGCAGTGGGAGCATAGTGGAATAGTAATCTATTTCCAAAGGGATGTCTCCTCATAACGGGTATAGAATTTACCAACACATTAGCTACGGCGTGTAACCATATTTATACCTGAGCGAATTCTCGACATTCATTGTCTTCCTTTTGGAGACCCTATTGGACTTGATTATATAGGAATGGGCTGTTGAGGTGTTTCCAGATCGATTTGATATGACACGGCAATATATATGTATTCGGAAACTTGTGAAGCGGATCAGAGTGTTCTGGTTTATTCATTCTTATTGTTGATTTATGCCATTACAAGCATGATTATCCTATTTTCCTCGATATCTCTGTCCTGTGTAGTGGTGATGTGAACTGATGGCCAGAAGCAGCGTATAAAATCATTTGTGCTTGAAGTGGTAGCAACTGCCTAAAATATTCCCTGGTGAGCAGGGGAACGTTTAAAGTTTACATGCCGATCAAAGTGGCAAATAATTGTGGGGCCAAGATAGGTACCAGTTATGAGCACCATTGGTACCGCACTGTTTATCCAAGACTCACGCAAAGTTCAACATTGCTTACATGAATTCATGGTCCATTCCCTCCTTAGCCACAGTGTGAAATGGAAACATTAATTGATATGTCTGACAAAAACACTCACAAAAAGCAAAACAAATCTATTAGGATGAAGGTGAAAATTTACTACACTATTCAAGTAAAATCATAATCGGATTGGGCACGTGTCTTTTGGATGTTTCGTAAGCCGAGTCAATTGAAAAAGGTCTTTCTAGCATTGATTTAATCCAGGCTTCCTTTGCTAAAACCCTATCTCTTTCACACTCTTCTCTTCAAATATCCATACGCGATCAACCACACACAATGAGTTCACGCGTGAACCCTTCTATTCGTTCTAAATCCAATAAAGATGAACCAGATGAAGTCAAAAATCTTCGCAAGCTACATTCTACCCAGCTATCCACTTTAAAAGAGCTGTTTGCTGACTGGTCAGATGAAGATTTACTTTTTGCCGTACAAGAAGCCGGCGGAGATTTAGAACTCGCAATCGACAGAATCAGTGAGGGTAAGAGAAATCAGTTTGTAGCAAGCCTTTATTGTCCTCTGACGTACTAATCTGGTCGATTTTCTCCCCATTTTTCGGAACTCTCAGGTCATACTAGTCAGTGGGGTGAGGTCAAAGGAAAAAAGTCCAAAAAGCCACATAACGAAAGATCTGCAAACGCTCAACCACCAGTAGATAAATATCAGTTTTCCGTCAAGAGCACCGGAGCAAGCGAGCGCCCTAAACCTTGTATGTGGTTCAGCCGAGTTCCATGTGTCTTTTTGGCACTGGACCCGTCTATCATTCTCTATTTCCTTTCACTTTACTGATATGCAAAAATTTTCCTGGAATCCCGAAGCACAAATCAAACCGAAAGCAGCACGCATTCCTAAACCGGTTGAGAAACCCAAAGTTCCAGCCCCGGCTCCCACTCCCGCAAAGCCAGTCATGTTAGACTCTCAAGGTAATTTATTGATTGTACACTAACGTCACGTCGGGCCAATGAATTCATCACTATCTTCTCAGGAAATGCTAGAACATACGCACAGCTCGCTAGTCAAGCTCAGAAGCTACCTCAAGATTCTGATTTTTCACATATCGCTACGAAGAGCGAAAAGCAAGGTGTTCCTGATGTAGCTTCTTGGGGCCCAACACCAGCAGCAGCTTTCTCACCACCATCTTGGGGTCCATCCAAGTCCAAATCCGAACCACAAGGACGTAGTCAAAACGACACAGCGCCTACCTCAAATCCTCAGAATGAATTCCCATCTTTAACGACGTCATCGAAACCTGTCACACAGCCTAAAATATCTTGGGCGCAGATCGTAAAGTAAGTGTGCCAGCCAATGAAATGATTCTTCAAGCAAGTGTTCACACCGTTTACCATCGTTATAGTAGACCAGTAGTAAATTCCACACAACCCGCCTCCTCCACCAAAGCCGACTCCACACCTGTAAAACCACAAGAAACCGAGCCACATATCACATCTCCTGAAAATAGTTCATCTGAAATCACACAAGCCGCAGATTCTGTTGAGCCAGAATCCGAATCGAAGTCAACAGAAAATGTTCAAATTGAGACCCAGGAAGAGCCCAAACCTGAAGCTGTATCTATATCTGAAGAAGCCTCCGCTGTACCAGAGGAGCCCGTCGAGATTGTCGAAGAGAAGGTGGAAGAGGTGGAGGAGAAATCCGAGCCAGCCTCAGCTCCAGATGCTGAGGAGAATGAAGTTGTTGAGAGTGATGCTAATAACAACCTTAACGCCGAACCTGTCAAGGCTCAAGCATCATCCCCTGGTTCCAAGGCTCGAGTAGCGAATGCTCGCAAGTTCAAGCAGGATTCTCCCGTAGTTATGCCTGGTGGTAGCGCTGGTTTGGAAAGAATTGGTGTACAATTTGGCAGTTTGTCGCTTTCTTCCCTTCCTGATCAGAAATCCACTGCTGCCCAGGTCTCTGAGGAGGAATCTCAGGAAGACAAGTAAGTTCAATTTTTGTTTTTAGGTGAATAATGGGAAGAAGTGTATGCTCATATATACTCTAAACAGCAAGGAAGCCGAGGCTGATGCTTCAGAGGAGAAGCCTATCGTGGAGACTCAAGAAGTTCAACCTGAAGTCTCTCTACCTGAGATGCAACCAGTCAAGCATTCTATTACCTCCACCTTGATGGATGCTGCTCCAGTACCATTGGAGGCTTCAGTTCCTGTTGCTCCAGTAGAAGCAGAGGAGCCTGCTAAACAAAAGCCAGCTGAGCCAGTTTCGTTGGCTGCTGATAACGTTAATGGCGGAGCTAATGCCACTGGCGTACCACAAGCAACTCAGGCCCAGAATCAAAAAGTAGAGATGACTAGCAACAACGTACCAAACCAACCCATGTATCCAAACCAACCCTCTGGTTTGCCCAACATGAACGCTTTTGGCAGACAGAACGGCCAACATAACTCACCTTATCTTGGCCAGCAGCCTCATCTTGGTAACCCTGATTTGCTGAACTCCTCTCCTTACGGAACTTATATGGCCGGTCAGCCACAAAGCCAATTCTCCAACTTTGGTATGGGCCCTATGGGTGATTACGGGGCTGCTCTCTATGGCAATGATGCTCAAAGAGCTCTCATGGTACGTGTTGCTCGAAAACTGAACCTCTCTTCCAGCCATTAATGATTTATTATTTAGGGATATTATGCTGATCCTTCTTACGGACAAATTCCATCAAGCTATCAACGTGATGGAAGACTACCCAACCAAGATCCTTCTGCGATTCCCTCATCAACTCAATCAGCCCAAAATACATCTCTTACCTCACAGGCTTCACCACAGCCTCAATCTCAACAACTCCAACAACCCTCGTATCCCGAGCTAACCGGTATTCCTTACTATCCTTATTACTATGTCCCCAACCAGTTCCACTCTCCAGCGTATCAACAATCTGGTTACGGACAGCCATTTATGAACAAGAATGTTTATCCATTCTATGGAAACCAACAATCCAACAAGCCGGGGTCTAGCGGGGCAGGTTCACCATATGCTACATCTGGGTATCCTTCCAACACACTTGGCCAACAGGGATCCTACACTCAAGGTCCCCCTGGGGTCAGTAGATACGACGATATGTCACTGGGTGGTGGCGCTAACAGTGGTATGGGCGGTGGTGTTTCCGATTACCAAAAGGGTTACAAATCTGATCTTCCTCTCCAAGGATTTTTGGGCTCCTCCGGTAATCAGCAACAAGTCGGCTCAACTGAATCGGCGAAAAATACATCTGGACAAAATACTCATGAAATGAACTCACCTTACAAGAGCTATGCCGATCCCAGCAGCATGTATGGTCAAAGTATGCAAGGTGGCCAATACGGCGGCTATCAACAACAGATGTATGGTGGTTATCAACAACAATATCCTCAACAGTCGCAGCAACAGTATCAAACATATCACATGCAGCAACAAAACCACCAGCAGCAGCAGCAGCAGCAACAACAGCAGCAGCAGAGCGGAGGGTACCATCATCTTCAACAGGGTAGAAGCCAAGGTTATTGGTCGTAAAGAGATGTATCAATATTAGTTCTTGCACATTGGTAATTTTTCTACTGTCATTTCTACAATCCATATCACAGTTGTATTTTTTCTAGTGTAGATTTTTCATGTCTGCGTTCTCTTGTCGGTTTTTTCATTATTCGCATTCCGTTTGTTATCTGCCACGAATAAAATAATCTACATCGAGTGTATGTAATAATTTAACCTGTTTCCATTCCGATGGTAATAGTGGCCCAGTGTATTTTCTGGAATAAATAAACGTTAGAGCAAGAGAGTTAGGTTCGGTGTTAATACTGTCCACTCGGATGGAACTCCTGCGTGATCTTCCAACGCTTTGTGTTCAAGTCCAATCAGGAACATCAAGGGATGCTTTGATTCCTCATTTGATATCATAACGAATATCAGATGATCATATGTATTTTGGGTACAAGCCACTGGGTCTCAACCACTCCTCGATTCCAAAAAGCATATTTGTACTACGATTCTCCAATGGAAATCCCCTATAAGGATGTTGAGCAAGATAACCGACCATGATGTTGTGACTCAAGTTGAGTTATTGGAGCAAATGCTCCATATTGTGATTATCTCGACGCGTGTAGCTACTTGGAATTATACAAGAGGTTAGTTTCTTCGCCCTTGGTACCCTTCTCTTTACTTTAGCGATAACCATGACCCCGGACATCCATTGGGAAAATTGCGAGCTTTGACCAATGTTGCAATTGTCAATCCGAATGCCGGATATCGATCAACGATTGCGTGATTTTGTCGAATGGAGTTTGGTAAGGATGGCGAGCTGTTTCAAGTTTTGAAGGGTTTATGAGTCATGCTAGTTGAACCACGATGTGCCGGCTATAGATCAGGTTCCAGTATAAATACAATAACCCGCACTTCTACTGGCATTACGCCTTTTTCTTCCTGGTCATGTCTCTTAATCCCGAAAAAACTTACCGTTTCGAAACGCTTCAGTTACACGCTGGCCAAAAGCCTGACACAGCCACTAACTCCCGCGCCGTGCCAATTTATGCTACTACCTCATACGTCTTCGATGATGCCGCCCACGGAGCCCGTCTCTTTGCATTGGAAGAATTCGGAAACATCTATACCAGAATCATGAATCCTACAACAGATGTTTTCGAGAAGAGAATCGCTGCTTTGGAAGGTGGTGCTATGGCTGTTGCCGTGTCCAGTGGTCAAGCCGCTCAATTCACTGCTATCGCTACCCTCGCTCAAGCTGGAGACAATATCGTTGCCACCTCCTACCTATATGGTGGCACTTATAACCAACTCAAAGTGCTTTTCCCTCGTCTTGGTATTCAAGTTAAGTTCGCCAATGGTGATGATCCAGAGTCCATTGCTGCCTTGATCGACGAGAACACCAAAGCCGTCTATATCGAAAGTATTGGCAATCCCAAGTATAACATCCCCGACTTTGAGGCCATTGCTAAAGTTGCTCATGACGCTGGTGTTCCCCTTATTGTGGATAACACTTTTGGTGCTGGCGGATACCTCGTAAACCCCATCAAGTATGGTGCGGATATTGTCACCCACTCCGCCACCAAGTGGATTGGTGGTCACGGTACTACTATTGGTGGTATCATTATCGACGCAGGTACATTCCCATGGAACAATGGTCGATTCCCACAATTTACCGAGCCTGCTGAGGGATATCACGGCTTGAAGTTCTGGGATGTCTTCGGCCCCAGTGGTCCATTCAATGCTAACATTGCCTTTGCCATCCGCGCTCGTGTTGAGATTCTTCGTGATCTTGGAGCTAGTCAGAATCCCTTCGGGTCCTTTCTTTTGTTGCAAGGAATCGAAACCTTGTCTCTTCGTGTTCAAAGACATGTGGACAATGCTTTGGAACTCGCTCGTTGGCTTCAGGACCGCTCGGAAGTTGAGTGGGTATCATATCCTGGCCTTGAGAGCCATCCATACCACCAAAATGCCAAGAAGTACCTTAAGAATGGTTTCGGAGGTGTTCTCAGCTTCGGTGTCAAGGGTGGGAAGGATGCTGGAGTCAAGTTCATCAACTCTGTTGAGCTTGCTTCCCACCTCGCTAATGTTGGAGATGCCAAGACTTTGGTTATCCACCCATCCAGCACAACTCATCAGCAATTGAGCGTGGAGGAACAAATAGCTTCCGGAGTAACTCAAGACTTGATCCGAGTTAGTGTTGGTATCGAGCATATTGAGGATATCAAGGATGACTTTGCACGTGCCCTCAAGCTTTCTCAATTGTGAATAACTTATGAGTGAAGGATATTCTACCTCTTCAAACAATTAATTCATTATGGACATTACAAAATTCCGGTTCACATAATTAAATCACTTTCACGTAAATATGAATAAATTCGCCATTTCATTGAGCATACATTCTAGGTGCATTGATTTACGTGGTCCTTGATCATAGATGCCTAGAAGAGCCAACGACTACGGCAAACAACACTTGAAACTGGTTCGAGAGTCTTCTGTCTCAACCACGTGGTGCTTGTATTTTCCAGTCTACCGTGGCTCACAAAACATACTAGAGATATAAAAGTGCATCTTTTCCATTAGGCTACAACCGCCTTATCAGTCGTTGCCTTCTAAATGGCGTTTCTACTGGTGGATTGGCAAGCAAACAACTTCTGCCAAGCAGACTGGTATCGCTTCGTCTACATCGAAAGAGATAGGCCAGAGACCTAGTTTATATCGAATTTATCGAGTAGCTCCTTAATCAATGAAGCAGCATAGGATCGAGATATCAAAATGTATGTCGGTCCCCAATAAGGTCATATCATTGATGCTCCAGGAGTTCAAGTGCTTGCACAAGAAAATTGCTTAATTTCAATATACAGAATAATGAGAATGGACAGCACGTTGTGAACCTGTAGGATGACATTTCACACTACAGTGGACTGCTCCAATCCCAATGATGCAGCTTATTTGGTGTCGCACAATATTACTAATGTACAAGTCACTCGCATGAAAAGGAAGTGTAGATCAGAGCTGCAGAGAACATATGAATGTTTCTTCAACGTACATTCAGTATAGTCAAGTCCCTTTTTCGCACTAATGAGTAGGCACTGAGGTAGTCCTGAAGCGGGATATGATAGGGATACATGAATTGTTACATGACATTCTATTTCTGGTCAAAGTAATTTGTTTTCACCAAATGGATACCACATTATTATTGGATTATTGAGTTGTTTATATTTCCTCCATATACTACCCCTTCAATATATACTGTATATTTAGCGCACTAATTGGGCGGGTTTATTGATTGCATTTTTCGCTGGAACTTTGAAACACCACAGTATTTTTCACCACTTGTCTCCCTTTTCGTTGCAGTAATCTGTACCTTAGCCTTTTCGAACCTCTCTTCACTTCTCAGACTTCAATACCAGTTTGGGTGACAAGGCAACTTGAGATTTCCAAAGGTTTTATTGATTCCAACTTAGAAGATTCTCCGTCCCGCTTGCACGCCACACAGTCAGCCTATACAACTACCATATCTATCCCAACTGTATTTTCGTGACACTATACCTTTCCCCTCGTGTCCAAGTGTATTTGTAAAATAGCCCGCCAAGCAAACAGTATTACGTCCAAGTAGCCCTTGAGCCGTTGAACCTTCGTATCCAAACAGCGAGGGTCTCCTTCTCAAAATTCGAACCATTCAACTTACTTTGTCTCTTCAACAGTTACTTCTACAAGCGAAAAGCCATTTTTCTATCAGCCCCGCGACATCCTCGTTTTGTGAGCGGGAAATTTTGGATGTATGGAAGACTCGATATTACCACCTTCGTTACCCATCTTCTTTGCGGACAGCTCCACCCCGTCCGATAATGCACAGTCTACCCAGAGTCCGCCCTCTGGGTTCAAGGGGCTTACTATCCAGACGGACAGTAGTCTGCTGAACTCGGTTTCAGAGAGCTTTGGATTCCTAGACGTCAGAGACAGGGGCAAAGAGAGTCCAATAAGCCCAACCTCTAACAAACTCAGACGTGCAGCAGCCATACGAGTTAACAAAATTCCCAGTCATGGTCTGAGAAAGGGACCAGTTGATAAACAAGAGCAGCGGAAAGAAAGGAGTAAACTTTTACGGAGATCTCTTTCCTTGAATGACACTGAGGCCATTTTGGAACATGTTTCCATACCGTTAGATCAAACTCAAGAGGCATCACATACGAAAGAAATGAGCTATCGAAGGAAACATCTTAGAAGGTCCAGGTCATTCAATGAGGAACTAAATTCGGGGATACTCCTGGAGCCTCCGGAACAACCCGAAGAGGATCAAGCTGATCAAGTACCGTGCGTACAATCGCCCGTTGAGACCCCTCAAGGTTCGATCATGTTTGAAGAAAAGTTGTGTGTGCGCTCTAGTTTATTAACGTTGATCTTGTTCACTGAACCTAGAAATCGAGGACAGCTCATTTGGTGAACATGATGATATTATGGGCGCTAGCTTGGGAATAAAAATGTCGAAACGTCCATTGGCTCGAAGATCGCGTTCATTCAATGCCATCTCTAATGGAGCCACCAGAAATGCCGAGTTACTTCGTACCTATTCATCTCACGCATACCGGGAGAAAGAGCCAAATACTGTCTACTCCGAGGGGCCCCTGGGCTTTTTCTCGCAAAAGTTTAATGCGACCCAGGAGCCAAAGAGAGACCGTATCTCGGGGATCATGAAAAGCTGGAAAACGGAAGGTGCAGACACACCTACGTCTTCACTAGGTCTTGTTTACTCCGATAGCGGAGAAGCATCGACACCAGAGGATGCATTGGATCTAATTTCTTCCATTACTCGAAAGCTCTCATCAGGAGCCATCAAGTTTCATAAGCCAAAGGTGAGCAGAATCGTGATCCAGAATCCAAGTGAGTCGCGCGCCTTATTCCAACCAGCAGTTCCGGAGCAACTGGTGTCAGATTCTTCACTTCGAAATGATGAATATCAAGGCTTGTTTCCTCCGAGCAAAGAGATCAAAGCATCTCGAGTACAATTCAACACCCGCTCTTCACTAGAGATGCGGCTAACCAAGGAGAAACTTTGTTCGGTTATCGTTGAAGACATTGCTGAGCGAAAACAGTTATCAACCGGTAAACCCATGCCAAGTGAAGCGCCTCCTCAAATCGTTTACCCACAGGAATCAAAAGACGATCATCGTGCGGTAGAAGTTACAATCCCTCCTAGTCCTTTACTTTCCCCGTTCCTCTCCGCAACGAAATCAATCCCAGATCAAGATGAGCGCTCACCGTCCCCCCTCTCTCCTTCGGACATCGGACCTTCCTTCTTTTTGACTGCCCTCACCGATAGGTTAAATCTACCATTCTCCCTAGAAGGATTAGATTTATCGGCTTCTCCTCGAAGCACTAGTCCACCAGGCAGTACTTCGCTCCGCGAAAACGAGCTTGACTCTGACTCTCCTATCCTACAGCCTTGTGCTATCCCTGGGGATTCGTCGGAAGGTAACGAAGCCAGTAAAAGCATACCAGCCACACCGGAAGATGGAATACCTACCGAGTCATCAGTCATAATAGCTGACAAAAACCAGGATTCGCCCGTTGATTCTTCAACTTCTCGCACTCAAACCAAAACGGAGTCAATCCATAACTCACGAATTAGCGTACCTTACATAAAGCGTTTCAGCATGATTGAGTCGGCTGGAGTAGTCAAAGGAATACTGCCACATTTAAAGAAGAAAAAGCCCTCCATCCTTGGGCAATCTAATTCGCTACGACGGAAATCTAGGCGAATTGCACCACAGCTACTTCATATTGATACCAATGTCACTCGGAAGAGCCTCCTACAGCAGCAATCCGTTCCGGTCGAATCCATTTCATCCGATGAAAGCATTGTTTCTTGTAACCATAATTCTTCCGAAGAATCAGTCAACTGTGAGGTCGCTAGCACCACTCCAACTTCGGCCAGCGAGCATGCTTTGTATAAACCGGAAAACACCCCCGCCTCCAACAAAGTGCGCGATAAACCAGATGCAAGTAGGGTTCCAGGGCATGGTAGTAAGCAGGATTTGAATGTGAGTTTAGAATCGACCGAAGTTGATGCTGATGCCGATCAATCCACAAAACCCAAAGAAGCCAGCTCAACTAAAAAGGGAATTCATGCAACCAAAAATACCAAACCTATTCCTCAACTGGCAAATGACGAACACGATGGTGGGAAGGATTCGACCATTCAGCAGTCATCAACGGCCGTCACAATACCGGTCTCCGAAAACCCTTCCAGAGGCCCTAACAAAGCAAAAGAGATCGAAAAACCCACTTGGAACGAAACGCGGAGCGTCATCTATCAAGGGTTTGCCTTGCAAATCATTAATAGTAACGCAGTAAAAAACCGATACTTACTATTGATGAACGACTTGCTGGTGGTTGCAAAACCAGTCTCAAGAGAAGCCTCGCATAACTACACCTTGAATTCGCGGTTTATGGTGAAGCATATTATCGATCTGAGCAGTATTAGCTTCTCCGCCTCTCGAGAAAAGGAGCGTCAGGGAAGAAAAGCTATAGAAGACGGCAAGGCGCCTTCCTCGTCCCGCAATCCAATGGGCGAGTTGCATCCACTCATCGCAAGCACAGTGCGCCGTTTCAATGTGAATCCGTACGAAGGCATCATGTATATGATTGATAAAGGTGCTCTTCGTGCGGATCCACTTAGTATTTCCACCTTCCTTCATAAAACCCCTGAGCTTAGCCGGAAGCAGATAGGGAAGTTTCTTGGGATGCCAAGCAATCACACCATCCTCAATTCCTATTTAGATCGGTTCAAGTTTGCTGGTATACGTATTGACGATGCTCTAAGAGTCTTCCTGGCCTCATTCCGGCTACCTGGCGATGGTAATGTGATAGATTATCTGGTTGGGGCATTTGCCAGACGTTGGCATCGTGCGAACACACAATATGTGAAGTACGATGTTGAGACGGCGATCAAATTGGCATTCTTTATGATGGCCCTCAACGCCGACCTGCACAACCGGAAATCCCCCACGAAAGTGAAGATGGATCTCCCTGATTTCATAGAGCGTTTCCGTGCGATGGATGCCAATTCCGATATCCCGGAAAGCACCCTGATCGAGATATTTCAATCTATCCGCCAGGACAAGTTGGAAACCGCACTGGACGACAGGGACTACCAGGCCCTTTCCATCGAGACCAGATTCCCGTTGGATTGCCATCTTGTGATCGACGGTACTTCAACCCGTCTTACTATCACGATTCCTGCAGCTGACCGAGATCTAAGAATCAAGCCTGTGGGTGATGGCTTGGTTTGCGATACCCCGATGCTTGATTTCACCTACACCAATTCCCTAACGTTTACGGTGAAGGCCACCTCATTGGGACGCAAGTGTATGACGTTCATCAAACTCGGTGCTAGAAGTCGGAAATACTCCAGTATCCCAGCCTGGACTGTGATAGTCGAGCCCCCGTTCATGCAACACACTTTCCAGATCGGCTTTCCAGGAGATAGCAGTGGACAATCCCGTAAGAAATTCATGTTTGGCGTGGAGTCGGCCGGGGAGCGCACCGTTTGGCTCGAGAAAATCACCACCACCTTTGCAAACACATTCAACCATACGAACTCCGAACTGGAGATGATCATTCGTAGATTGAAGAATCATCTCATTTCTGAGGACTCCACGCATTCGCCAATATTATCCGGGCATGAACTTGTCCAGTGTCTGCAGGCCCCAATCACCTCCACCACATCACCAGAGCTTCGGACATCGGTTCACATGAAATACCCGATGAAAATGCCCAGTAAATCATCCACGTGCTTACGCCCTCAGCCCTCATACCCAACATCCAACAAGCTCCGCCCTAATCCAACAGCTGCTCCTTCGTCAAACCACTCCCGAGGAAGAAATCCACCATCGAGTACCCCGCAAGTGTATCATAAGGGACCACACAAGAGTCAGTATCCTGCCACCACTAATCCATCGAGTGGCAGGCCGAATTATCACGTTGACGCGAATACCACCGCCACCACCATGACAGCCGGTGGTGCTAAATTTAGAATCCGGGCTGGCTAACCGCTCGTTCATAAATGTCACATATGTATTTCAATAATATACTACTATCAGTGTGTATACAAGTAAAGCACGCAGCAAAACAAATATTTCAAAGTTACAGGTGGGTAGTTTAATATAAGGGGTTAGCTTGCCCTGGTCGTTGGTTATACAAGGGCAGTCTTATAGATTATATTACATCGTAAGGGTATTGACAACTCTTTGGACTTCAATATGGCTTGAAGCAAAGACTGGCTTTAGGCTGAAGGAACAAAATTTGTCAGCAAAAGAAATGAATGCTATGGGGATAGGCTTATGGGGTAGAAAAGATCAGAGCTACAAGGGAGTGGGGTACGAGCTGGGGGAGGATATGGTCCGCCTAACGTAACCATCTTGCTGTGGATCCCAATTCTCTCGGTCGCACAACACCAGCGACTCGTACTTCAGTCCGTCCCCGGTGGGGTCTAAGCTTTGGATGGCGCAGATTCGGATTGCATGTGTGCGAAATAGGAGCTTGTATTTGAGAACGCCACGAACGGTCAAATCGTAAGGGTTGCGCAGAATCGAGTACCTGTAGGGCTTTTGTTAGTTGTGCCACCAGATAAATGTAGTCTGCATTGAGCCTACCATTTGTTTTCCCCCTCTTCGTTGGGGCTGCCTGGATTTCGAAGTCGAAATTGCGCAATCACCGTGGATACAGTTTCCTGGAAACCCCATCCAGAGGCGAACACGATGGGCTCGTCCAAATGGTCCACGTTTCCTAGAAACTCGGCTGGCGTGGTTCCTGCCGAATGAGGGTTGGTACGAGCGCATCAAATCATGGTAACGAACATGGGATCTACCTGTGGCCGCTACACGTGTGAAATTGGATGGAACGGAGGTCTCATTCTTCTTCTTTGCGGTGGCGAACACTCCGATGTCGATGGTGGTCACCTCAACCGGCCATATGTTCCAATTGTGGCCACGTAGATGTAGGTCAAATACCAGCTCTTTCTCGGCGGCCAATATATTGGTGAAGCTTATTGGACTAACATCGTCCAGGGGGATTGTCGTGTAGGAATACAGAATGCATAGCGCAACAAGAATGACAAAAACCGAAAGAGTCCCAAAAATCGGGTTGACCTTCTTAGTCTTCCTAGAATGCCAGATTTGTATACGGCTTGCAAGAATTCAAGGCGACTCTAGATTGCCTACCTTTTACGCCTTTTGGTCTCCGGGTTCATTTTCCAGAAGAGTGGCAGTGTTTCTTCGTCCTCCTCCGATTCCCCGTTCCATGCTGGGTCTTGCTGCCTCGAACGTCTGAAAGACCTAGGCCCAAGTGATTCCTCACGTTGTTTCGATCCTTTAGGGACAGTCAACAAGCGTCCAGTACGTTTATCATGTCTCCGCTGTGAAATGTATTCTATATCATCCTCTGTATCTGAGATGTAGCTAGGTTGATGTTGATGCGAATAATACCGGTCTGTCCGGCGTTCTTGATCAGTCGAGCCCATTTGCTGATAGTATTCCGACCTGGTGATCCTAGGAGATGGGACCTTATTCAGTTCGCTTTTACGCGAGTGGATCATGGATGGGTTATTCGACGCTCCACTTCCTCCAGAATGCAGTCGAGTTTGCTTTTCTACAGCTTCGTTTAGAGAGATGCTACTACTCGTACGCTTGGGGGAATTTCGTCGATAGGCGCGATGCTTGGGGTACACGAAATATTCTTCTTCCTCGGAATCTGCGGTGGTATTGGTGGTATGTTAGACAAACACTTTCAGCCCCAATAGCGCAACAATATACCTTACCCCCTCCATCACTAGTATATGAAAATAACCTATTGGCCCGTTTGCTTTCCCCCAAGTTGCTGAAAGCCTTCGAAGGCTTCTTGGAGATCCGAGAGTTATTTGAGGTGGGGATATCAGACTAAATGGGGTATGTTATTGTTAGCCCCAAACACACTTTACTCATCAGCGAACAGTTGAGTGAAGGGTTACCTCATTGCTTCTGCGGGCTCGTAGAGAATTTAAGGCACTATCCGAAGTTTCAACGCTCAACTCTCGGGGCTGAAATGTATTCAAAGAGGATTTCCCTTTGAGTGTCCTCCTCTTGTCCTCCGCGTGTGTGGCAGGCTCCGCAAGTGGTCGGAATTTGAAACCGGATTTATCCTCAAAGGAAGTGACAAGACTCTCTGCGTCGCTATGCTGATTTTTACGGTGTCCCTTGGAAATGAAACGGGACTGCGGATCTCTATTGTACGATAAGGTTAGGTCAATAAGCCAAGAAATGAAGATAAAACATATCGACTGACTTCTTGCTCTTCTTCGCATGAAGGAATATGGCCGCCTGTTCGTCCAACTCGTGATCGTCTAAATCAGTCAGTCGATCCAACATAATAATTGATTGCCCTCAGAATGACCAAGTGATATCTTCGAATTTAACAAACTGGTCGTGAGTGATGCCTCTTGTCTAGATACCGTGTTGTACGTCAAGTTGTATTCTACAAATAATGAAGATGGCAGAAAGAACTGTCTCACCACTTCCTAGCGTTGTAAGAGTTTATATTTTCCATCAAATCATTTGTGGAAATTGGGGTGCAAAATAGAATGAAGGGTAGAAGGAAGATACCGTTAATGTATAATACGAGTATAGAACTTACTGCGATTGATAATAATCACTCGAAGTTCAAGGAATCGAACACAGTCATGGTACTTTTTCACGGTGTGTAACGAATCGAACAATCGCAATCTTGATAACATCAAATATACATGACATTAACATCCATCGGCGGTTAAACCAACTTGCTCACTTTCTAATCAATCAAGTCTAGCATTCCCTGATTTAACCAAATTAACTCCCAACAACAACTCCGTCTACAGATTGTGTTTTGTGCACTTTTCAGTTTTCGCGTTCCAATATTTTCCACAGGTAGAACTTGGAGTTCTCTAGAAGAAAATGAGGGTAAATTTGATTGACACGATCAACAGAACTCCTGAATACGAGGAATTCATAGCGAAACTAGAGAAATTTCACAAACAAAGAGGGTATACTATTGCCAGCAATCGACTGAAGAGTGACAACCGTTTTGACGGAGATTAATGTCGCCTCTTATTTTAGCACTTTGTTACAGAGGGAGCCCGTGCTTGGTTCTCGGAAACTCGACTTGCTGGAGATATACAAGTCAGTGGTTGCACGTGGAGGTTATGACAAGGTATGATTTGCGCAGTCAAGTTACCCACACCTTAGTATCTGACCTCTAATTTCCCTCATCCTTAGGTTACCGCAGAGAAAGGGTGGAGAAATCTAACGATCCCGTTAAACCTCCCGCCTACTTGCACCAACAGTGCCTACATGATGAAATCGGTGTACACAAAGTATTTGGAGGCGTATGAGAAAGAGGTGTATTGGGGCCAGCCAATTCCAAGTCCCCAGATATCTTCCAGAGCCCACACACCACGCGAAAGAACCCCTTCGAGCCCAGCTCCTTCGAAGAATCACCATCGACCTGGTAAGAAAAATACAGGCTCGCCTCGCCTTAGCAATGTCCATACTCAATTGTGTCTCAGGCTCACAATACCTACCCGAGCCTAAAAGGCAGATGGTCGATCTGAGTGGCCGTGGCTACCCTTCTGCGATGAACCCACTGGAAGCGATGCAACTGCCGAACGGGACGACACAAACACCATCCTACCCTGTCCCCTTGCCTGCATACGCCAACGAAGGTATTTGCCATTGTGTATACCGTTAAAATGCGAATTGTAGTAACCAGTAGACGCAGAGATTCACACCGAGCCTGGCCCGCAAAATAGAATCCTCTTGGCTCTGAAATCAACCTTGCCAAACGAAATTGACTGGGCTTTCAATAACCTCATCATCCTTTCCTATAGATGCGACGACACGTTCCGGATCGACAGCATCCCCGGTCTCTTAGATGTGTTGCTTTCTCATTTCAATCTGAACGCTGACCAAACCAATTTTGACGATTTCTTCAACACCACCACCAATGATATCTGGATGGAAAGGTCACTGCAGATCGCTCACATCACGCGCAACCTTTCGTTCTTGGGCCACAACGCGCAGTGTTTGGCCTCACACGATGCTCTGCTGGAAGTACTGACCAAAGGCATCGAGCTGCCCTCGAGCAGCAAAAAGATCGAGCTCCGACAGCTCTGCTTGGACACTTTCGAGAATCTGTCTCCGTTCATTCTACTGAAGAACCGCAGTGCTCGGTTCATCAAGCCACTGAAGCATTTGCTCTATACGACCGACAAGGCCCTGATATTAGGCAGTATTCATTCATTGACCCGCTTCGCTCTCAACGAGGCCAATGAAAGTATCCTCTCAGTGGTTGACGACAAGCTAATCCAGCGCATGTTCGATCTTCTTCTGGTCAAAGATGAGGAGCTCGTGGAGGCAGTCATGGAATATTTGTATTGCTATTCGAACCTCAGCAGTAAGACCTCCCTCGAATTGGTGCGTCACATGCCCAAAAGTTCCATCAACATATTGATCAAGTGCCTGACATGGAATCTGGACCCCGAGATCACGATTCGCCAACACCGTCCAACCCAGCTACAAACCGCACCATCGACCAACCACATTGTGGCCCCCAATGCAGATTCCGAATCTGCAAATGCGGAATCCCTTGAACCCACCGTGGCGGCTGTTCCCGATTTTTCCAAGTTAACGGAGCCTCAGCGCACATCAGAATGGTAACAGCATTTAATTCCCATGGATTTTGACATTCGGCGCTGACTCTTTCTAAAGGTTAAGGCATTTCTTCATCCCTAACCCGGCCTCTGTTGTTCCCCAAGTGCAGATGTACACCTCCTATGTCACGTATTTTGGCCCGAACACACCAGGGCTGCTTCAGGTGATGGAGTTCATGCAAGCATTGACCTCGACCTTCCCGAACATAGTTGCCAACGTCGCCACACAGGATGGCATCCAAACCATCGTCATCAAAGGCATACAACAGAAAGCCGCCATCAGCAGTGGTCTCGCTGGAGATGCTGGTCACAACAAGACCCAGTGTCGCTGGACCGATTGCCAGCATATTCTCAATTCGGAGGAAGACCTTCTCAACCACATAGAACAAACCCATTTGGTAGACCCATCCGATTTGTCTTGTCATTGGATGACCTGCACTCGGTTTAGCGATCAACCTGCTCCCACACCCAACACTGTCCTTGCACACATCAAAACCCATCTTGGAGCCCCGAAGCCCAAAGTTACCTCAAAGCAGCCGCAGACCGTAGCAAACACTCCGGTCAGACAGCCTCCTCCTAGCGCTACCGAGTCTAGTAGCATTCCACTGATCACCAGTCTTTTGCTTCGCAATATCTCGCATGCACAAAGTGCGCGAAATGCCCTCTTGGCCCATGAGGAGGAGTTGGTATTAATCATGACCCGAGCTCCGCACCGTGCCAAGCTAGTGATGACGGTGTTGAACGAGCTGAAGGCCTGAGGGCTTCTGTCTAGGTATTGTATCGTGACCTTTCCACTGTTCGGATTGACGGAGATGGTAGTAAATAGAGGTACATTGCTTGTATAAAACAACCAAAAACTTGAATCAATAATATTTTATGAGTGCATGAAACCCCATGGAATTCGTTCATTTCAACCACCGCCCTGTGCTGGTAGGTTGATCACCACAGTAGATATTAACCGCTGATGCAGCGTATGGTGGACGATGGTTTTAAGGGGCAAGCAAAACGTGATTTTCCAGGGATTTTCAACGGATGGTTGTGTGTGTGTAGTAACGGTTAGGGAGCGATTCGGATGTAGTGCTTGATCATGTAGTTGCATCGTGGCTGCCAGTCATCTAATGATCTTCAGAGGGTATCTGGTTGCAAGGGTCTTCAATGTAGATAATATGCATGAATTCGTAAAATGCTGCTTACCTGCACCGGATTCCTTTATATAACCCGCTCCAGCCCTGAACATAAGCTCTTTATTTGTCTCAGTAACTTTGACTACTCCTATAGATCCTATTGCTTGCCAGCTGATTGAACTTTCCTCCTTGCCTATTCATCTATCCCCCATCCCCAGTATCTAGGCTTTCAAGCCATTTTCGCTTCTTCCGCATAGAGTACACACACAATTATTGATAGACGTGGTACGTAACAATGGGTCACTCGCTTTGGTCGCTTCTGCTTCGTTTTTGTATGGGGATATGGTTTCTGTGCATGCACACAGAGGCCGGAAACGGGAGGATCGTGAAGAGAGCCGATTCGGAGTCAGACAGTAACAACTGGCAGGGATTCAAGGTCAATTATCAGATTGCCTGGCTCGACACGAGAGCCGGTCGGTTCGGTGGAAATATTACATTGGCATTGCCAACACTCGCTGCTCCCACACCCTATTGGACTGTCAAGTTCTCGTTTGCACAACAGGGTACGAAAATCGAGGAGTACTGGGGAGAGTGGACAATGCAGAGATACAAGAGCGGATTTTATGTTATCCTCCCAGTTAGAGAGAGCACTTCATTAGTCGCGTCGTATTGCTTTAATGGACAGTTTGCTGTCAATGACCAATTGGATGTTGATTCCGTCACTAATCTCATCACCCCGTCCTCGTACACCTTGATAATAAAACCTAGTGACGGCATGGAGCATGAGGTCCCATTGCTCGCCCAGATGGACTTTACCAATGCGCCACTGATCACGGATACTCCAGATGTGCCCTTCGGTCCATATATTCGTGCCTCCAAACCACAGTTTAACCCGAACGCCATCATTCCAGATATAAATGACTTCGGAGATGGGACCACTATCCAGACGACTCCGGTAGGGCTCTACATCTATGGGGTGGTATTTCTCTTGGGCGCTAGCATTGTGGGTGCCGGGACTTATCACCGCTCTCAGTTCCGATCCGAGTTCCGTAATCAGTTGTACGCTCAACAGAAACAGGACCATACTGACACCACCACCGCCACCACTCCCCACCAAATCTATGCTAAGAGCTGATATATAAAGGACTTTCCAAGAGTTTGGAGTTCAGCCCTTTCGAGCATTTCTTGTCCACTTTTGCTTTTGGGATACTTCGTACCAATTTTGTAACATACGTCACAAAGCCAGTTAGTAAACAAGTCACCATTTCACATGGATTTTAAACCACACTCCGTATGGGGACACTGGAAGTTTATTGAGTGCTATTCAATGATTCATATATGGTCGGAATATCATGGTGCTATTGTCGCCCGTAGAGGTAAAGGTGTATCACTATCCTTCCGTTGCAAAGGCTGCCTAGAGGTTAGGTGAGTGAAGCTTCTTTTCAAACTCCAACAATTCCCGCTCAGGCTCGTCATAGTATCTCTTCTTCAGTGCGCGGTACTTGTTTAATTTGTACATTGCCTCCAATTCCTTGATGACGAACTGACCCCTTTGCACGGCCTGTTCCACGGACTTTGGGTCAGCCAGAGTGGAGTTCTTTTGGAACGCTTTCTTAAGTCGTTCTCTGAAGTATGGGTATCCCGCGGGATAGTCGCGTCCCAGAAAGAGAAGCTAAAAGGGTTAGGAAACCTGTCAAGTGCATTGGGGTAAAATGACGTGTGGTGAGCCACGCTGTAGTCGCTCAGTACCTGTTTGTAGAGTTCTCTAACACCGGCCTTCATAATATCGCTAGCGGTGGGAGTCGCCTGAAAGAATTGAGAAATGTGGAGGGAAGTGCCAGTCCGGTAAGTGACTAGTTGCCCTATGTTACGTCGGTTAAAATCGACAGATCTATTTCCACAGTCGAGAATCAAATTGGCCATGACATCGACATGATCACCTAGCTACCATCTGTGGTGGACACCCATTCCTACTTGACCAACATCGAATAACGAAGAATCATCAATAAATTTTTGATAGATGGTTTGGTTAGTAGGAGCGAAAATCCGATTAATTGATAATTCCATGACTAATGGTATATTTACGTCCTATTTACCTTGTTTTCTCTCTCCTCGAACGTACGCAACATGGATGCCCAAACACGCTTAACCAAGAAGAAGGACCTACGAACACGTAACATTAGTGCGTGGAACAACAAGCCTGGTATCTATCCCCCCATAGCCTCCTTACAAAAGACACTCGTCACCTAACCGGATTTTCGTCCTCACCCCGGGCTAGATTTGTCCCTTTACAAGAACCTTGATTCCAACATCAAGAAAAACACCGCTTTCATCAAGAAATGTAAAACCATGCTGACCGCAGATTCCTCCACCCAGCTTCTGAACGACATTCGCTCGTTGAAGCTGGAAAAGTACATCAGTGAAGTGGTGACCGCTTTGATGGAGGGTTTGTTGAAATGCAAAGGAAGCTCAGATATATATGCTGCGGTTGAGGTTAGGATGCACCCCTTACGACGCTGCGACTTCCCATGCTGTGCCAACCATTGATCATCGTGCTCTCTCCAATTCTTCCACAGGTCATATCAAACCTTCACCAGCGTTTCCCTGACTCCTTCACTCCCCAATTCACCGATCTGCTCATGAGGGCACTTTCCCCAGCGAACAAGCAGCACTTGGCTTCCCTCAGTTCAGAGCAGCGAGAGAAAGAAGAGAACGCAAGGATCTCCAAGCAGCGGATATTTATCCGCATCACCGGAGAGCTTTGGTTGGTGGGTTTCTTTTGGGGGATCGATGAGGGACTTGCGTCAGGAAAGCAAGTCAAAGAGAGTATCGCTGGGCTGATGACGGCCAACCAAGAGACCATTCTGATAGGAAAAGAGATGAAACACACCGGGAATGTGCTCCACTCGATTCTCAAGGATTTGGTAAGGATACGTTTGGTATTGCGCGTGGATGCGCCCGGAAGTGGCTTGGGCTGATCTTTTCAAATCGCAGTTCTCGGTAGACAAGGATAGTCATATGAACCTCCCGCTGGCCGTCGCTTTTGTGAAATACTTCGGCCGGGACCTGCTTGGAATCGTCCCGAAAAAAGAGCAGCAATCGCACAGCAACGACGGAGAGGGGACCGAGGCGCCTAGAGACGTGGTCAACAGCGTCCCATTCGAGGAAACTTTGGTCGGGGTGAACATATCGCCCGAACAACGCGACTTGTTCAAGAACCTATTTATAGACTATTACCGCTCGATAGAGAAGCAGCTGGTCAAGGCGCATAAGGTTAGCGATCAGTGATTTGCCAGGCAAGCTTCACCAGACTTACAATGGCGTCACAGTACATCAAGAAGATGGAAAAAACAAACCACGAGTTGCACATTGCTAGAGGCGAGCTGTCCGATGAAAGCAAGCAGGCATACGAAAAAGCCTCCAAGGTGTACGAAAGAATCCTATTTAACACACAAGGGTAAAGGCACTCATGTTTGGCGATGCTGAACCGTTTTACTGAAGTATCTCTCCACGATAGTCTTGCAGATGGATTGGACTGCGATCTCCCTGATTTGCCTGAAGAAGAAGGCACCACCAAGATCAGCGAGTCGATGATTAAAGAGGGGGTAGCCACAGTGTCGGAGGATAAAGTACGTATACACTCGGTGTATGAAATAGAGCGGCCACTTACAGCGTCATGAACCGTAGGAGAATACCGGAAATGGAATATGGTCAGACGAGGATGCCCGTTTGTTCTACGAATCCATGATAGATTTGAAGCTGGTTGTTCCCGGCATCCTGCTCGAGATTAAAAAGAAGAAAGAGGACGAAAAGGAGGAGAAATCTACGAGCGAGGAACAAAGTGAAAGTGCCGAAGGAGAGGCTAGTGCTGATGGCAAATTGGACGTCGAGGAAACTGCCACCGTGGCTCCGGCCGATGCCATGGCCGTGGATGACGAGCCAGCCCCGCCACAAGAGGGCGAGGAGAGTGTAAAAGAGGATCCATCAAAGTAAGATTCTGTTGTAATCTTTTTCGTTTGACATGAAATGACCTAAAATCCTTCAGCGACGACAAGTCTGACCTCAAATCCACCACCTCCGCCCAGATCGAAACCCTGTTGACTCGCCTTCCAAATATGATTAATCGCGATTTGATTGATCAAGCGGCGGTGGACTTTTGCTACCTCAACTCCAAGGCAGCTCGCAAGAGACTTGTGCAAGCGCTTGTTGGCGTGCCCCGAACCCGATTAGATCTGCTACCCTACTATGCGCGTCTCATCGCCACCCTGAATCCATATTTCCCCGATGTTAGCCAAGGAGTAGTCACCGCACTAGAGAACGAATTCAAATCGTTGAGATCCAGAAAAGGACAGGACTTGATGGAGACTAGGGTCAAGAACATCCGATTCATCGGGGAACTTACCAAGTTCAAAATCACTCCGTTGTATCTCACATTCCATTGCCTCAAAGTTCTCCTTGATGACTTCACACTTAGTAACATCGAGGTCGCATGCAACCTTCTGGAGACTTGCGGCAGATTCCTCTTCAAAAGCCCCGAAACAGCGGTGCGCACAAGCAATATGCTTGACATCATGATGCGGAAAAAGAACGCCCTTCATTTGGACAACCGCCAGGTCCTCATGATCGAGAATGCTTACTACCAATGCAATCCCCCCGATCGCGACGCCACCATCTACAAGGTTCGCACCCCTATGGAGCTGTATGTCCGCAAGCTGGTGTATTCTGATCTCAGCAAGAAGACGGTCGACAGGATCCTGCGCCTGCTTCGAAAACTCCAGTGGAGTGACCCCGAGGCTTACGGGATCGTCAAAAAGATCTTCCACAAGGTGTGGAAAGTGAAGTTCAGCAATGTGCATCTTCTGGCTATGCTGGCCAGCGGGCTTCATCGGTACCATTCGGACTTCGGGGTGTTTCTGGTGGACCAGATCCTCGAAGATATCCGCATCGGCTTGGAGCAGAACATTTTCAAGCACAACCAAAGACGGATCACCACGGTGAAGTATCTCGCGGAGTTGTACAATTATCGGTTGATCGACTCCCCGGTCGTGTTCGATACCCTGTACTCCATTCTGACCCTGGGACACGAGAACGGTCGCCCTTCCCCCAGCCGGTTCACTCCAATCGACGCGCCGGACGATTTCTTCCGTGTGCGACTTTGCTGCACCATATTGGACACGTGCGGGATGTGCTTCGACAGGGGAAGATCCAAGGCAAGGCTGGATTCCTTTTTGATCTTCTTCCAGATGTACATTTGGTCCAAGATACCTATGCCCATGGATGTCGAGTTCATGGTCAATGACACGTTTGAAGCGTTGCGCCCTAACATGAAGCTATTCCACTCGTACGAGGAGGCTGCTTCGGCTGTAGACGAGATGTTGCTTGTCAACGCGAAGGTTCTCCAAGATGCCGGCGCCGAGAAGTCCCAGGACGATAATGTGGATGAGAGTGAGTTGTCGGACACTTCCTCTGGCAGCGATATCGATGAAGAAGTCGAAGACAAGGAGGCGGATGAGGAGGAGAGTGGGGAGGAGGCCGCTCTGTCGCAGTCTCTGATCGACGAGGGTGAGGGTGAAGAAGAGGAAGAGGAGGAGGAGGAGGAAGAGGAGGAGGATGTGGTGGTTCTCAATGTCAAGAAAGAGGATCTCAAGAAGGAAGAGGAAGACGAATTCGAGAGAGAATTCAGCAAAATGATGTCCGAGAGTTTGGAGTCGCGCAAACTTGAACGTAAGGGGGGCACTCTCGACATGCCGATCCCAATGCATCTCACCAACCAGAGCATGCTGGGAGTGTCGGAACGTAGCCAGAATGAAAATCAGGCCAATGTCGCCTTCACCCTACTCACGAAGCGTGGCAACAAGCAACAAATCAGAACGGTGGAGGTCCCGTCAGACTGCTCACTGGCCGTCAATACGCGCAACAAGCAGGAGGCTGAGCGTGAAGAGCAGCAGCAACTGAAAAAGCTGGTTCTCAACTACGAGGAAAGAGAGGAAGCCAACCAACGGCAAGCTTTGGAGCACACCCTGGCCAACCAAGGAGTGCGCTTGACCAACTTGACCGGTCGAGGCAGGGGGAACCAGAGAAATAGAAAGCTCTACTCCAGCGGATTCCCTGATAGCCGACCACCATACGCACAATTACGTTGAGTTGCCGAGCTACTTTTGTCGACTACTTCTAGTAGAAACAGTAGTTCGGGTTCATTTGCACAAAATTTGACTCGTCTCTATTAGCTGATCTTACATGGAAGCATGTCTAGGATTGTCCAGTTTGAACAACGAAATCGGACGAGGGCGTGTTTTGCGTAGAGGAACGCCTGCCAACAAATCCCCCAAACTTGCGCTTTACCCCTTATGGACCCTGATGACTTCGTATTCCTCTGCTTTGGGTGCACCCTTTCAGTCTTTGCTCTTATCCTTTTGTAAATGAACCGGACGTCGTTCGTTCGACATGGTGTGGTGGATTCCATACTCGGGTCACAATTTAGAGACGGTTCGGAGACAACCCCTGATCACTCACGAAATACCCACCCGCTCGAGCTTACCTGGGTACTTTTAATTCAAAGCTTTGTAATAAAAAGGAGTCAAGCCACTCTCACAAAGGGGATATGGTATGTTCGGGGATGCTTGGACTGTGACGAGCAGGGTGGTTTTATTTTAACAGAGTATACAAAATTGCCCGTGGGATCCCACGGAGCTCAAGCATCATTCAAATATTTACAAGATCTAGACAGATAGAGGCTCCGCTCTGGTGTCGTTGGGAGGACCAGAAGCGAACGAGGTACGGCGTGCTGGCCGGGCGAAGCTCTTCCAAAAAATGCTTCGGTAGGATTGTGCGTTAGCATTACCGGTCTGGGGAACGATACGACGGGGAGCTACGATTCGCTACATACCTTGAAATGGAGGTTGGAGATCCTCGAGTGCTCGACGAACTTGAAGAGATGATGGAGTTTGATGTTGGAAAAGTCCTGTATGATGGAAGCCCTTATGTGAGGATAGAACGATGCGATCTGCGACCAGAACTCAAATATCGTCGCGAGAAGCTCGTGGGCGACCTAGGACCGAAGGTTAGTGAGGCAACTCCAAACACTGAGCAGGCAGGCACATACTTCATCCATGGGCCGTGTGCTGTAACACTCTCCGATTTGCCGAGTCAATAGCGTGGAGGGGAATTGACGTTCGAAGGAAAAGTATCGGTTCGGTGCTAACATGCTTAGTTCCGTGACATTGATGTGCTCGGTAGAAAGTGCGTCTTGGCAATCCTGAAAGAAGGCTTCCTGTCTACTCTTCTTCGGGAGGATATCCCGAACCATCAAGATGCTCTTGAGATAGGCGATCTTGACCGATTGTTCCAAAAGAGAGGCCCACTCTTTGTTGTGTGCATCTAGCAGGGGCCGGATAAGGTTAGCGGCAAGCTAGAAGGGAACTGGAGTAGGAATACTCACAAAAGTGGCGGTAATCAATGTGAACATGTCGGAATATCTTCACGCAGTTGATGAATATCTGCAGGACGTATTTGGAGATGATTCTGTGAACCACCGAGTTTGAGTGCGAATCCTAGGATAGCATTAGCGCTGCATTCATAACGAGTGATGATAAGAACTGTTTACCGTGTGGCACTGGGTTAGCGCATTGGTCAGGGGATACAAGAGAATGCTCATCTCCTTCTGCAGAGAGGTGATTCCTTGAACTGGGTCCTCGAGATTCCAATACTCATCGGAAAGCGAATCCAGTATCATAGATGTGAGTCTCAGGGCCGGAATAGCTAGCGTAGCAAGCTCCGAGCGTCTAATGAAGCAGGTGATGTATCGCTTGATGATCGTGCCGTAGATAAACATTCGAAACGATGCAACCGTTGTATTCCTAGACATGAAAATCAGCCATTGTCCGAACAATAAGGTTTCGAGATTAGCCCGCTACCATATAGCAGTGTTGTCGGATTGCTTTGAGGTATTCAGAAAAGACGCCACCAGTGCCCTCAGCTTCTGGTCATCTTGCCTCTCCCTCTCGATCTGGCCAAATATCGTCTCGAGATGAGTCTGGAAGAATTCCACCAGGGATTTCTGGAGTCGAGGATCTGTGGAATAGTTGAGTTTTGAGAATCCACGTAGTCTTTGGGTGATGTAAAAGTGGTCGCTACGACGAAGCAATTAGTATTCGTACATCCAATGCCGAAGTGGATCAACATACGCTGGTGGAAGTGGGAAATCCTTGGACATGAAGTACCGAAGCTCTGGGAGCTGCGTGCTGAAAGAGTCGGATTGGTACATGATTGCTGAGCAATGTTCGATGACGTTTCCAACAATGTCGTGGATGAGCTTGATGTAGTTTTCTTTCTCGTTGAACAACGCAGGTGAATTGAGATACTTGGAAGGGTTAGCCTCGATGATGATGCAGAAAGAACTGCCTCACGACTTACTTCGAAACAGTCCTTCAAAGACGACAACATGCTTTTGAGATAACCGTGATACTTCTTCTTTAGTCCTGCGCACAGCTCGGGATTGGAGCTTAGCGTAAAGCTGTAGTCGTCTCCCATGTTACTTAGAACCGCTAGAAATCAGTTAGAACCCTGCAGGCACGTACTCCAAAGTGGCCAAATCATGACTGACCTCCGATAATGGCGGACCGCAATCTAACCAATTCAGTTTTTGTGATTGCCTGCTTGGAATGGATAGCAATCGGCAGGTTATAGAAGATTTTAGGTACCACTGCTTGGTTCAAGAGCGCCGACGTCATGGTATGCTGCACCGTAAAGCCGGGCTCAACTATGGTCTGGAACCATATGTTGATGATTTGCTCCAGATATTTCTAAAACTGCCCATCAGATGAAAGAAACATACAACGTCGACTCGGAATTAAATGTACCGTGGTGTTCTGATAGAGTGCTTGCCATCGCGTGACGAAATAGAGGGAAATGATTTTACGCCCGGTGGCGTTATTGACGGTGGTCCACGAGTCGGCGCTTTGGGAAAGAAAGTACGCGTCCCACGACTGTGAAATGCACTTCTATGTTAGTCAACGTGGTCGTCACGAAGCTCAGTTTGATGTGCAGTTACCCTTAGACCATGCTCCACCGAAATTGCTATGCAATCAACCCAGCATTCCACTGCTTTCTGTACCGCGGAGGAGTGTAGAGAATATTTCTCTTCCATCTCCGATCTACTGAGATCTTCAAGGCCATTAGATAGCCGTCCACCGGGTGAAATTAGAATGTACGCATACCTATGATGTATTTCGCGAACACCAGCTCTCGTATCCCCGTATTGATCTTGTCAAGGGCCTAGATACACAGATTCTCAGCTCGCTGCCAACGCAAAGTTTCAACGCAGGGTGCTTACCGTCGCAAACGGCTGGTCGTGCGTTTTGAAAGTCTCCGTTTTGACCGCCTCCTGTTCTACCACATACAACTGATCCAAATCTAGATCGTCAAACTCGAAATCATCAAAGTCATCGGGCGACTCGTGGTTCCCTTTGGACCCTTCATTGCTCCTCGATGGCTCAACCGTCAAGTCTGTCGTGGAACCAGCCACAGACCCTTTACTAAAGGCATCGCGGAGATCTGTACGGACCTTCAACAGGTTATTGACATGTGCTATGCAGCTTACCCGTATTTTATGTGGGAATTTTAAAGCCGGGTCAAGCATGGTGGACCATGCTAATGGCAACGGTTAATTCAAAGTTGTCACAATGTGGGTCACAACACCTCCACTTACCGGTGCTAATGAACCCTGCGCCTAGATAGTCCTCTCCGATCGCCAGTCGTCGATATTGACCAAATATCAGTTCAATCAATTCCGCCACGTTGGCTTGGTTCTGGGCTAGCTTCACTCTATCACTTTCTGAAAGCCACTCGTCTGATGGCCGCTCCCCAAATATGGACGGGACGTAAGGGGTGCTTCGCTTACTTTCTATATCTAGAAATTCTTGAGAAACCTGGGACATTCGCTCGTTTAATACCTCCAAGATAGGCTGAATATTCTCTCGGCGGTGCTGGTAGATCAGTCCTAGCAAGGTGAAGCCTTCTATGTGTATCTTACGCGACATCTGGTCACTCTCGTCGAAATTGAGATAACTCTTCATCTGCACAGTTGATCGTGCTCTGATGCTGCTGGGGATGGTCAGCGCGAATACGAGCATCAGGTTGTAGTGATTCAAGAGAGGCGAGTAATCCGAAGTGGCTTGTGACTTGGTAAACTTGAGCACACGGGTAGGCGAGATTCTAGAGACGAAGGAACGGACTTCTCTTTTGGATTTCTCCTGCAAAGGGACCGTCTTGAAGCTTGCCGCTCGTTCGCACCATGCATTCAGCGAGAAGTAGATAAACTTCAGCAATATGTGGAAGCACGTGTCCGAGACCTGGATCTCCCGAGGGATAATGCCGCTAAACTCTTTCAATGAACGAGGGAAATATGGGTGGGATTCGGAGGAGAGGTCCTTAAACTGGCGTTTCTCGTAAAATCGATACAACAACAGAAGCACTTTCTGGTCGGGATCCCACTGCCACATGGTGCACAATTCATAGCATCGACCAAATAGAGACCGAACATATTGATCCAGCATTCGGCTTTGACGATGTGAAAATTGAGCAGAACTGGCTTTCTCCCCTAATTCCAACAGCCCGGACATCGTTTCCAGCAGGTACTGTACCAATGACCAGTTGGATGGGCATTTCCTTTGTGAGCAATATACGCCGCTCTCGTTGAATTGGTAGAGGGGCACGATGGCAAAGAGATAGTTCCAGATTCCCTCTCCTTTTTCGGCAAGCGGGGGAAAATCCCAGTCTTGTAACTCTTCCGTGGTATCCCTGGAATCCTCAAGGATCACCTCATTAAACATCGACCAAAACGGCGGAGTCGCAAGATGGCTGGCGCCAAGTTCTTCTTGTGTGGTGTACTGCGACAGCCTGTCCAAAATATGGATCAAGCACACAACGATCGAGCCACCCCAGCTGCTGCAGCCTTGGTCATTCGTGTCCAGTTTGAATTGATCCGGTGGAAACTTTCTTAGATATCTGATCAGACTTTTCGAGACTTCCCCTATGCTAAAGCATGGGTATGTGGGGCTTTCAAGCTGATGGTAGCTCAAATGGAGTTGAACACTCCAGCATATCATATGCAAGTAAGTTTCGCCGATAGTCTTTAGGCTCCAATACGCAGAAGAATAATCTGGCCACTCCACCCGGGCCAAAGAATCAAGCCGCTTCAATAGATAAGTGCATTCCGTCCCAAGGACATTGAACACGGTTCTTTTTTCCTCCTCGTTGGCAACAGGTAGATGGTCTTGTAGAAACTTGGTTACAAAATCTAGCAGTGCATTGACACTTCTGATGACATAGGCTTCACTTTCACCCGAGATAACCTTCTGACTGGCCTTCTCCAGCTCCCATATCCTGCATATATGATCCGAGAATTGAGATAGAAAAGGAGGCATGATGCGGGTAAACTCAACGATAGTCGTAGTTGCCATGATATCTGCGTCGAAGATCTCAAATACTCGCATGGTAACAGGCTTTGTGGTGTTATTCCCATCCAATGCTTTGAGCAGCAAGTTCAACTCGCCTCTGCCTAGAAAAGTAGACTCATTGAACCATTGAGCCGAGATCAGCGGCTTTGGCGTAAATCTACTGGTTTTGTTCTGCATGTACCAGCTGTTCAACTGAGTATGGAAGATTTGCTTGGCAATTAACGGGTCACTGGTAGTATTTAAGTTCGAATAGGACGAAGTAGTTTCTGTGGCTGTGACGGTACCAGAAACTTGCTTGTTTTCCTCGCGACTTTGGGGACGCAACAACCGATGAGCAATTCCCTTTCTTTTACGTTTGGAGATAGCCGGAGCATTTTTAGTTGGAGTGTCGGCTGGAACTCCATCGTCTGCCACCGACTGGGGCATTGTAGTAAATGGTGTAGTAGAGACTCTAGGTGAGAGCACAAAAGATGGCTTGGCAGTAGTGATTGGTGCATTTGTTGTGATATATGGCTTATAACTAGGCAAATTGTTGTTGAAAAGGTGGCTTTGGTGCGACTGCAAAGAATCCGACGATGGTGCATTGACTGTAGCAGTGTTCAATGATAACCGTTTAATTTTCCCGATGATGGTTTCTAATCTTTGTCGTTTCCCTTTGAAAGATAGATTTGTATCGTGCATCGGTCTAGGAACACCAAGGAAACGAAAAGGTCGCTCTTTCAAAGGCAATTGAGCGCTTGGTCGTACAGCCCTAGGACTCGGGATTTGATTTTCGTGATAATAGTCAGGTGGTGGGTTTTCAAGGGCATGCTTTGGTGGTGTGTTGGCAACTGTTCGTGAAACGTCCAGTGAGGCGAAAAGGAGACCGTCCTTGACATTCTTCCTTTTCCGAAGAGTTTTGACAAACGCGGCCACCTTCTTGCGCTTTGCACCACTACCCTTCAATTTCTTGCATGCGCTCAGGGTGGACAAGAATCCTTCAGTGGTCGCCTTGTCCAACTTCTGCTCAAGTTTCGATTTTGGTACACGCTTCCGTTTTCCGGGGAGCGGCGGAGTTTTCGGCGATAATGCTGGCTTCAGCTCATGCTCCGTTTGGCCGGGAGTTAGTAAAATGATCTCGTTATCTTGAGACTCTCTAGGCTCAACATCAGGCAATGTAGGGTGTGTCGACACGACCCTTGATGGTCTCTTTCGTTTTCTTACGATAGGGTTTCCTCTTGAGGTTTGCTGATTTGATTGTGATCGCTCTGGTGGGATTTTGGAGGAGTCCGTGGGGTGGGATCTACTCTCTTGGCTCTTTTTAAGGGCGTTGCGCTGTCGTCGCAGTCGCCTCAATTTCCTTCTCCAGAAATCCCCACCATGTCGCCATTCCGAAAGAGTAAACTGGTCCTCTTGGTACGCATCGTCATCAACAAAATTGGGATCGAAGGATATCATCTTGGCCCAAGGATCATCGGAAATATCATATCCCCAGTTGTACTTCTGTATCAAACGTCGGCAGGCAATTCTCAGAAATATAGGAACCTCTCCATCTGCATACTCCTCTAGTAATAGTTCGTAAATGTCCACAAAGTTGATGGGCTTTTGTTTACGGCTTCCACCCGACGGTCCTCTTTTTCGATATGGCCGTTTCTCCCACACGGCCTCTGTGCCATCCAAATCTGCTTCCGATCCATTGTCTGAACGTGCCTCAAGATCAGAAGCACCGGACATCTCATCCGAGAACACGGAAGTTGGCGACAATGGTCGCTCGCCATCGGTATAATTGACCTGGGAGGTTTGGCTAGGTGAGCTTGATGTAGAGGATACGAGCTGAGACTTTCTTGGCTGTACACTATGCTTCTGCTGAAGAGTTGTGTTGTCTACGTTATAAACGCGTAAGAAGGATGCTGGTAATTTTCCAGCGAGATTCCTCTTTGTTAATTTCGGGGGATATTTCGAACGGCGATTTGACTGATCCTCAAGTGCCTCTGCTTCGTCAGGCTCAACAATAACGCTACGAGGCCCAGGAAGTCGTGAATTGCCCAAAGCACTAGCTTCGTCCTCGTCATCTAATATCATCAGACGTCTTCCTAGCTTTGCTCTGGACGGGGAGACCACGCTGACTGACTCTGGTGTGCCTAAAGCTTGGAGATACTCGTCTGCTCGGGCCAAGGTATCTGAAAATTCGTCTCGATGTTGAAAAGCCACGCTATTAGAGCTTGTGGCGGTCGTGTCAGAGTATACATTCTGTCTACGGTATCCAGGTAGCGCAAGCTTTACGACCAACGACTTGGTTTTCCTCTTTCTTTTGTAGACAGTTCTGTGGTGAGCGCCACCCCTGGCGTGTGAATTTGGCACCAGAGTATCATCAAGTAGCGCTTGCAACTCACTTTCATCTGGAATCAATCCCATGTCCTCATCTATGGCCACGGAGCTGGCGAACCTTCGAGTCTGAGTATCTGTGTAATCGTTGTCGCCCTCACTATCGTAATAATCATGTTTTCCCTTTGTCACATTATCCTCGGGTTCGATCGGTTCTTCCAAGACACTCGTATCGATCCTCACGTTTGGAAGCGTCTCTGGGTCGGTCCAAGAGAATCTTGTGTATGGGTGCAATGATAGTGCGGTTCGCTTCCGTAACGGGTATTTTGTGAGCAAGTTCGAGGAAGTATCCGGCAGCGTTTCCTTTTCAGGAGAACGATTGGGTTGCGTCTCATCATCTACTGCACGCCGATCATTGGATATAGCCTCGTTGGAAGTATTGTCGTTGTGGCCGGGAGACTCATCCGGAATTTGACTGTTTTCTATGGAGTCGATTCTCGTCCTTTCATTATCCTCGCCCGATATGTTGATTGGATTAATCCCATCTTGTACGTCGATTTTAGTTGGAATACTATCGTTGAGTAGTAAAGGAGGATGTATGGCGTTAGGGTGAGCGTTGATAGAATCGCCTGGCTTATACTTGTCAGCAGCTGTAGAAATTTCTTCCACAAAAGCCGAACTCGCCGGTTTTTCTGGCACAATAAGATGGTTGGATATGTTTGGGTTACTGGTGTCAGCGCTTGGTGTATCCGCAACGGCAGACAAGTCTGAGATTTGCTTCTCTAAATCCTCAACATTCCCGGTGTTTATTACCGTGTCCAGCTCTTGCGTGGTGCTTTTTTCCGCCAAGATCAGCTCATTATTCTCGTAGTTTTCCAAGCTCACTGGTCTTTGAGGAATCTCCACAGTAATCGAAGTGTGTGACTTGATTTCGCTCAATTGTTTATCTATAGAGTTTTGGTTTGCGTAAAGAATCCCCAATTCATCTTCTACTGTGTCGTCACTCATACAAGAATTATTTATTGTATGTTATAACAAGAGCCCTTCTTGTCAACATATATCACTCGGAGGGGAAATACCAAAACAACCACCTATGGCTAAGCACTAGTTGTTGTGCGATGATTATCCAATAATTGGTGATGCTGACAAAAACAATTGATTTCAAATAAACAAAACCTCGCCAGGCATATTTGTGGTTGCTCAGGATTCCTACCCACGAATCCCCCCGGACTCTGTCACTTGCCCGCCTTGATGATTGTATGGCCAGAGAATGGCACGATTTTCATCAATTACAATAAACATGTGGCATGTCGAGGAGCACCCTACAACATCGCCTAACAGCCACAGATGATCGCAAGAATTCAAGTACCCTACAACATCTCTTAAAAGCCACAGTATTTAGGGTTCACTCATGGCTAGATTATTTCCACAGCAACGCTCTCCAGGTTATTATCCGGTTTTCTCTATTTAGAATGATAGGAGTGACATTGTATTCCAGAAAGATTGATTTGCCATCATCGAGAAACCATTATTCCCATCATCGAGAAACAATTATTGCATAAAAAGCTAATTAATGTTCTACGGGTTGAGTGGTAAATGGAAATTGTTGCATAATGAAATATGGGCAACGTTGAGGTAATACAGTGCACCGTTTTGACCGTGGCTAGTTGACGGCTTTTCGTTGAGGTTGCGGCCATTAGGATTCAGCGATCATTTGACAAGCCATGTCTTCCTAGTATCGACCAGTATGGAGCGATATCCAGTAACATACCTCAATAGGACTGGCCAGGTTAAATATCTGTGGCATAATCAAAAGTAACAGACGATTGACTGAGGCTAATCTGAGGTTGGTTTGTTGTTTAGCTGTTGGTATTTAATTTTTTACAATTGAACGTTTACTATTGATCGGTAAATTATCTTTATAATTAACCAAGTATTCCCCTCTCCTTTTCACTTTTCGTAGTCCCAGCACATACACCCATTCAGCCAACCTTGGCCATTGAGTTATTCTGTCTTCCTCCAGTCCTTTCATCCCTCGAATCCATTTTTTACCTGTCCTTGGACCTATCTGGGTGGAGCCAACTTACTATCTTCAGTAATTTGCTCTTGTTTTCTTCTAGAATTGAGTTCTATCGTATACTACAGCTTGCCAGTCCAGTCTTTCACACGCCGAACTTGAGTAAATATTGCGTCTGGTCATATTCAATCTCTTGCGATCGCCCGCCTTCACTTCTGCATTAGGGATTGGTGGTTAATTTTCAGGTAAGCATTGCAGTTGCTGCATCAACCCTTTAACTAGAAGCTGCGTACACATTACGGTCTACATTTGCCAGTGCGACAGATGTTGTAGCCTCGCCTACCCGTAGCTCATATGTGCGGTCTACAACGCGATTGAAATCTCTTCACTACATCATCTTGGTCCAGACCTTATTTGTTCTTCTTACCATTCTGCGTAGATTCCCACCTGGAATACACCATACCCTCATCCCGCATATCTCTTGAGTACAACCAGAGTACTGATTCCCGATTCAATCTTAGCACTAGGTATCGGATAATATGGAAAACGAATTTCCTTATGCAGAGAACACATCTGCTATATTCTCTCATAAGCCGCTGCCTTCTCTTCCTCCTCAAGGAAATACCGTTGGCACGTCGAAAGACTACCTTCCCAGCTACTCGGTATGGAGCCTTGCATTGCCCAGTTTTTGGCCTAGCTTTAACTTTTTTCATCCCAACAGGCCAGCCCTAATGATTCACCACACTACGCTTCAAATCCCCTGACTAGCCCTTCCGATCCATACTCACCACATTTCGAAAACGGCCAACCGGGAGTCTACTCAGCAAACTTAGCTCGCACGGCACACACCTACTCCCCTTCACTGACCACCTCGGGCAATACCATGGCTTCTCCATCAAACCCAAGAAAAGAGGAGTCGCATATCGGGCTCACTAGAACACACTCGGGGAAAAATCATTTCGACGAGAAGTTGAGCGCATTCCGCAAATTCGAGCCAGGCAGCGGTGTCAAAGCGATGCCAGCGTATTTTCTACCTCCGCTACCCCAGCAATCAAATGTAAATAGGGCTCTCTTCGTTTCCTACGGAATGTCATGCCTAGTAGATGCTAACCGCTCTGTTGGTAGATACTCAAATCACTTACCCGGCGTATCGCCCAAACGTACCGTGATTGCAATCCAGACTTCATGTACGAAACGACTCGCAATCCCCGCCGTGTACTGACGAAACCCTCGAAGGGTGTGAAGAATGAAGGCTACGATAACGAGAACAGTGACTACATTCTTTATGTGAACGATATCCTTGGGATTGACTCGGGCCATCAGTACGTACTGAGCCAGCTGTGTTTGCAGCCGACGATCTATACTAACCAGCTGATTTAGATACGAAGTTCAGGATATCCTGGGGGCCGGTACATTCGGGCAGGTGGCAAGATGCACTAATCTGAAAACGGGGGAGGTTGTTGGAGTGAAGGTGGTGAAAAACAAGGAGGCTTATTTCAATCAGAGTGTCATGGAAGTGAAGATTCTAGAATGGGTTGGTTAGAGAGTGTGTGCTTATTGATCGATCTGCGAACTAATCTTCACCTCTTGAACGCTGAAGCTCAATGAGAAGTTTGATCCAGAAGACAAGCATCATATATTACGTTTGCATGGAACGTTCATTCACAAGCGCCATCTTTGTCTGGTCTTCGAGTTGCTATCGGTGAATCTTTACGAGTTGATTAAACAAAACCAATTCCGTGGTCTCTCGACGAACCTGGTGCGCGTATTCATCAGCCAGATCTTGGACTCTCTGTGTGTGCTTAAGGAGGCACGCATCATCCACTGCGATCTCAAGCCAGAAAACATCTTGCTCAAGAAGTAAGTTCACGCCTTCCAAGCCACCATTCTTCAGTATCACTGATGTGTGTTTTTTCAACGCTTAGCCTTGAATCGGCTACCTTGAAAGTCATTGATTTTGGCTCGGCCTGTCATGAACAAGAGACGGTTTATACGTACATTCAGTCACGGTTCTATCGTAGCCCGGAGATCCTGCTGGGTTTGCCGTACGTAACCCTACCTTAGACCATTGGCAATATTTCGGAAGCTTACCAAGTCGCATCGTCTTCTAGATACACCACCTCGATTGATATGTGGTCTTTGGGTTGTATTGCCGTAGAGCTATTCCTCGGTTTACCATTGTTCCCCGGAAGCTCAGAGTATAACCAACTTAGTCGCATTGTTGAGATGCTAGGGTAAGTACACCCCTGACTTGCCCACACCACGACCACGCAGAGGCGCCAGGACTCACACTAATTCCTGTAGGGTCCCTCCTCCTTACATGATAGAGGTCGGGAAATCAGGATTCGATTTTTTCGAGCGATACATCGACAGTGAAGGGAACAGAAGCTACCACATGAAGTCGATGGAGCAGTATTCCCAGGAGCGCAACACGAACGAACAGCCCTCGAAACAGTACTTCTCAGCCACAACCCTACCCGAGCTAATCAGATCATACCCGATGCCAAGAAAGTCCATGAGCAAACCGGAGATCGACAAAGGTATGTGAGCAGTGTGTCTCTCGTGTGACCCGTACTCTGTACTCAACCTCATCCAATCACCAGAAATGAAGAACCGGGAGATCTTTCTCAATTTCGTTCAGGGTCTGCTCAATCTGAATCCTCTGGAACGCTGGTCGCCGCACCAAGCAAAGCTGCACCCGTTCTTGTCGGGTGGAAAATTCACGGGGCATTTCGTGCCGCCCACCATGAGAGGGCCGGGCTATTCTAGTGGTGGGATAAACCCGTTGGAGGACAACGCAAACCCACTGCGAACCTCAATGCAGCGGAAGCGAGAAACCTTCCCGTCAATGGCTTCGGACTCGCTCCCATTTGTCTCACAAAACCCTAGGTCTACCCTTCCCCCGCCTATTCAGGAATCGAATCCGCCAAATCTAGCGGGTCTTCTGTTGAAACAGAGCCAGCCTCTCGGCCGCACCCGGTCAAATACCATCGGAAGCTCCCACATGAGAGGAGACGTTCCATATCAATTGCAACATTATCCTGGTAAAGGGAAACATCAAGAAAGCAACCCAACTACAGAATATCCTGGAGCGATTAAATCGTCGGCAGATACTCCGTATCTAGAACCAATCGGTACCAGCACTCAACTAAAGGGTCAGTGGAACCAAAACCCATATCATAGACAAGCATCTCCCGCCACCAATTCGTTCCCATCTGGCTATTCAGCATATATGACAAGACGTGATAAAACAGCTCCTGAACCCTCCCACACAGATCTATTTCCGCACCAAAACGACCATTTCGAACAAACGCAACACTTTCAGGATCCGTCCGAAGCCCAGAGACCTTTCTCAATCGCAGAGCAAACGACCTATGGTCAAATCATGGCTAGTGTGGAAAGCAAAAGGAATTCTCTCTATGGCATGAGCGGAAGCATGGGTGCATTGAATGACCTGATACCGTCACCTCGCACTAAGCCGAGAACTCTAGGGAACTTGGCAGATCCGGGGAACCCCGTCTACTCCCACTCCAACCCTGATGCTTACAGTAGCAATGATCTCACGGGACGTACAGATGGAGGTGGTAGTGTGCCCACCAATTATTACCATTCGAACGAGCCGCATGGGGTCAGCTCTGCTGAGCATCCTCGAGAGGATACATTGGCTAGTGCTCTTAAGAGAAATTCCGCCTTTAGTAGCATCAAGGGCGACTCGAGAGCCTACGGATCCCCTTCCATGTACAATGAGAACAGGAAGAGCTATCCGGTGGAGCCCGGGTATATGCCAGATATGTATGGCAATGTCCAGAAGATGCATTACTCAAATACCGCTTCCATGGATGCCCATACCAATAGCATTCTGTCAGCTCTAACCTCTGACTCTGGATACCACCCATCACAAGTGGCCTCAGAGCTTACCAACCAGCCAGCCATGGAGCCACCAGTCCATGGCTTCCAAGAAGGCTTTCCTCAGCAATTCACTCCGCGCAACAAGCGCCAAGGTCTGTATATGGACACGCTGTACTCATCAGCAGGAGGCAGCTCCAAGCGAGGAGAGTATTCGGGCAACTCCATGGCCGAACACGAAAGGATTCCAAAGGATTTCAACCGACAAGTAAATCGTAGAAGTGAACACGATTTTGAAGAAACAGTTGGCAATCAGCTTGACAATCTTTCAATGAACGAACGACGTAATCATCGACGTGGTTCGTACGATTTGGCTCTGGCTGGGAGAAATGATGTCCTTTCCACCACCACCAGAGCCTCTGATGTATACCACGATACGATTTACGAATCTGGACACAATTACAACGCCCCTTATGGCGGCAATCATCACTACCGTAGCCCCCGCTCAAGCGTATACAACCAGGATGAATATGGCACCTCCCAACCCCTCTATAAGGGACATGCTGATTCGTTGAAATCTGGAGGGCCCGATGCCGATATTTCCAGCCCTCGGTACAGGACGTTGTATCAGGAAACACTAGCATCCTCCGGTGTAGGACCTACACAGTCCTCGAGGTTGGATGCGTTTCAGCAACAAGCATCGCACCAGTACCTTCCTAGACAAGGCAGTCCATTGTCACGATCGCCACGAGTCAATGGAATAATGACTGGCCCTGACGAGGCCATTTATGAGAGCAGATACAGTGCAACCGAGCCGAATCAGGGCTTCAGAGGTCCCGGGAATGAATGCATCAACCGAGAGATTCTGGAGCAATTCCATCCTTATGTTTCGCAAAGAGAGCGGACGGAACATAAACAGTATTATTCGCAACTAGACGCCACGAAGTTTGCACCCAACAACGGCGTAGATGACTATGCTGGGAATCGATTTTCTCGCCAAGTGTTGACCTCGAGAACCTCTTCCCCATCCAACCATCTGGGGGAGAATGTTCCACTGGAACGGTCCTCATACTATGCGTTGGATCCCAACCCCTTGAATCTAACCAAGGATGGTTCAGAAAGAAATCAGTAGAGCAGTCGAATATTGGGTGGATCAGCCCCATTCAATGCTTCCACTTTTACTTGAAATACAAGCACGAACAAGAGTGTGACTCCGAAACCCCCGCCCATACATACCGAACACTATTTAGATATCGCCAATGGCCTATATCGACGTCTTCATTTTTGCTCTCATTTTCCTCCGCCACACACATTCACCACCACCACCACCACCACCACCACTACCTGCATCGACTTCATTCTATTCATTGTATCGAGAGTTAGGATTTTTCTATCAAATCATACCATTCATAATTGTTTTGAGCGCTCTCCACCACCTCCCGCCGCCAACACCAACACTCCACTATTCGCCACACCCATCCAGATGTCCACTTCTATACTATGTGTGTGCGGGTGTGTGTGTGTGTGTGACCTGAACGTCAACACGGTTATCAATGCCCCTCTCCCCGTAGACTGATGGCAACCCGCCCAGTGCACCGATTCCTAAGATAAGGGTAAATAAAGTGATGAGCCACAGCCATAACCAGAACAATATGTGGGGAGAATGTGGGCCCGTGCGCTTCATCTTCACCACACCCACTGCCGGAGAAGTAGACTACAGTGGGCATTTATTTGTGTGAAAAAGAAGCGGTATGCTCAAGTATCTAAATGTAAGGGGGTTTTGGGATTTGAAATGTGGGTGAGGAAGGGTGATGGTAATGGAGCAACATGGATTAAGTGAAATCTAGTGGGGGCTGTGTGGACCATTACTTTTGGATGCATTGAAGGGGTAGAGTTGAGAACCGTCTTGTGTTGTGTTGGAAGTTCTCCGAAGAGAGTTGTTATAGAGTGACAATTAAAAAACAATGATATTTCTACAGGTGAACTACAGCCATGCCCATGAGTAACGAGTTGGGGGGGTGAAGGAGAGTGCCAATCTAATTCCCCGGATTCATACCCTCAGTTAGTATTACCAACAATTGATTGAGCGCCCGTTTCGCCACCAAATCCTCCTTCAGTGTGAGAGCGAAGGAACCGTCTCGCAAGGGGTTTGGAAGGCACGACTGAAGTGCCTCACGAGCCCTAAGAGAAAAGCATTAGAGTAAAGGAGTGACAAATCGAAGCAAAAGTGCCGGGGTTTGGTTACCTTTGGTTGTCACACAGTCTCAAGTAGCAACGAACAACATGCTTCAACAAGCGGCAAGACTGGGTGTCAATTAGGTGCATCACCATGTTTTCAAGCACGGTGATGACGGCAAAGAACCTCTCATATGTCTGGCAGATGTAAAGCAGCCCGTAGTCGTCCTGGAGTATCTTCTGCAGTATGAATATAGCCACCTGTAGGCGAGGAATTGGTTAAGAGCCGGACTTCTCATTCGACAGTCTCGAGAGGCCGTTACCGTTTTGGAAAGCTCGGCCCCGTGGTTCATAATACGGAGGCATATAGGGATGATCTCCGTGTTCAACAGGAAGCTAACCACCTCCGGGCAATCTTGCTAAAGTTCATGAGGACTTGGGTTAACAACGGTGACGTGGTACGGAGAATTTCAGATTGCTTCGTCACCTTGACCAATGCACCGATCACTCCAAGTGCAGTCAAACGCAGGTATTCGAATGGCTTGCTATTGTCCGTGGTGTTCAACATGGGATACAAGAAATAGGGGAAATGGGCTAGAGGCGAAACCAAGGGTTAGACTTCTCTGATCAGCGAAGCCAGACAAACTGGATGAACCTACTTCCAAGAAAGGGTAACCTGGTTTCGCTATGACTTGCAACGCATTGCAACAACGCTAAAGCGTTGCACACTCTATTGGAGATGGAGTTCGTCAATTCAGAGTCAAGAAGCGGATAAACGCTTGCGATTTCTTGCAACAAAATCGACATGACACCTGTTCGACTTGGTCAGTAAATTGGATGGTGCGGCCTAAGCAAAGGGTTGTTACCAAAGGAATTCCACAAAACGACAGCCAAGTCCTCAAATGTCTCTCTTCTTTTGGCAAGCTGGGCAAGCGCTTGCTCACGAGAGTCCGGATGAAATAGATCCAAAATAAAGGAATATATGGCTTCCTCTTCCATCAACGCATATCTTTGCTGCTGTGCTCCACCGTAAGGCATGGGTAAATTGTTGTGGCTACCACCAGCAGCATTTCCTCCGGCTCCGTAGTATGGGTCACCTAGATATGTGTATATGTTAGGTAGGTTGTTTGGGCCATTAGAAAACCCCAAGCTAGACGGAAGTTTACCTAACATGGGAGTTGGGCCGCCTAGATTGGGCGCACTCAAGCCAGAAGGGTTTTTCATGGCAGCAGCTTGCTGAAGCTGAAGATACTGCTGCAGCTGAGGATTGTTGCTATGTTGGCCCAGTGAATGCATGGTTTTTAGAGAGGAAGAGGAGCTGAATTGTTTAAAGAAAGCTTAGTAGAACGGGGACCTGAATTCACTGTCGCTTATTGTAGGTTTAGCAATAAAGACGGTTGGTTAGATTACGCATTTGCCATTCATCAAAGTAATAAATATATTTGTGATGGTACGAAAAATGACCCCTATATTGGAAGTTGGCATAAACTATGTGCATTACAATCCATCACGGGAGTAAAGTTGGTGGCTCTATTCCGTAATGGGCCGTCCGAGTATAGGGCATTTGGGTACGGAGCATTTCGATAGATCACATCCAGTAATTACAAGTATGGACTTTATTTGAACATACTCCAACGATTCCTTTTTAATTTAGCCGCATGCTTAGTGGCAATACCAAATAGTGACTAGCCTGCTTAACACTCACCGTTTGAACCAAACAGTTCCTAATATGGATGGCGACCCTTGTTCAAGGACATATATAAGCCGACAGCAACCGCAAAAACATTCATCTCTTTCGATTCAACTGAGTTTCACAAAATGTTGCGTCGCGCCTCGATCAAACGTCCTACCCCAGTCACGCAACAGTATTCCAGAGATGCGGTATTCAAGGTACTCGAGGATGCCGACTACAAGACACTAGCATCAGTCATGAGGAACTACCAAGAATGCCAAGACATGGTTCGCAGCATCGTCGAGCGTCGACTACAACAACAAACCCTTCTGCTTGTAGTTAACCAGGATGTGAACGAGAAAGTGACCTTTGAGTTCGAATTCTCTTCCTTCGACACCGCCTCTGGAGTGGTCATTTTCAAGGCCAAGCGTGCCATCGCTCGTTTTCAACTCTCTAGCTCGGTGAAGCCTGCCATCTCCCAGATCTTTATTGACGACGATCGGCACAACGTTCTCCCTAGGCCGATCTCCTTGAACATCGGTCGCATAGATGTTCGTAGCGTCTCCAGTAAATCGGATTGGACGTTCGTCTACGAGACAGAATGCAACACCATTCACCGAAGCCTCGATCGTGTGGTTATTCCAATAAGCTTCGAGTGTCGACTGGACTTCTTTATGCCCGTGTCTTCGACATCCTCTGGGAAAAAGGTCGCCGGCCTCTTCCGCCGCAATTCGTGGAAAAAGGCCTTGTTGCAACAATGCGAAGACATGCATCATCGCCTGCATACCAATTCTAGGATCACTCGTGAAAGGCCCCTTGTATATTTGTAGCTTCAACACCAGGAAATGTATATTTTGTACAGACTCGACATAAATAGATACAAATTCAAGCATATGCATAAACGATGACATCGTCCAATATTAGCAAATCTCCCATTTCGAAACTTCCTCGGACCAGATTTATTCGTTGCTTTTGGGGTGCACGCCCTATATGTTGTTATTTATCGCCCATTCTCGGCACCCAGCTGCTCCAATTTTATAGGTCAGAATATTCCCAGCAGATGTGTGGCGAAGTATTCCATATTCGCGGGCTAGAATATTCCCAAACCAATTGGGGATCAATGGACATATGGCATGTGTATATATGTTATGTTTAATGCAAAGCTTGAGGAAAGGTGTACTACAACGATGGTGGGAAGGGCTCATATGTTTGAAAAATCCGCAGTTCGTCTTTATCATTTCCACAAGCTTTTCAGGTCCACATCGACACTGTTGGCACGCTGGGCCAGGCGGGAAACCCCCTGATTCCAGGAATTCTTCATATCCGGGACAAACTGCTTCGTGAAGTAGGTGACCTCGTTCTGAATCAAGGAGAGTGTACTGGGGGGCTGTTTGGCCTGTACATCATCAAGCTGAAATTGATTTAAAGTAATTAGAAATACCGGTCTACGTTCATTACATTCACTTGAGCGCTTACATTGTCCAACTTGGTCAAGGATTCGTCCCATGTCTGCTTAGCTTGCGATACGAGTTGGTCAATATTCCGTGGGTTGCGCGCGGTTCTCTTTTGGATGTAATATACAGTGCCTGCCGCAAGGGTAAGCCCAGCTACGGTGGTAAATACTCTACCCATCACACCTAGTATGCTTGAAAATATTTACTAGTACAACCTATGCCACGAGTCTTGTTTGAAATATCCAAGGACACACAAATTGAAGCCAGCTTCCCCTAACCCTGGGCTTCCTCCCCAAAACTCACGTCCCCAAAAATGGATTTATGACGGAAGGGGAGGATCAGGGCTAGGGTTAGGGTTCATGTTAATCGAAATAGCGGTTTTCCCATTCAGGCACATATCATTCTTTACTGTGGTGATGTTGTGGATGCATGTACATGTTTGTGGACATGGGTTAAGTCTTTTATAATAATGAATCGACTGAAAGTGAATAAATGATGTATATTGGTGTGTATCGTAGACGGCGAGTATGGATTTACTTGCGGCCAGGATATACCCATTGGTCATCCAAAGGCTCAACGGCAAGAGGCTCCCAACTAAATAATAATAATAATGTTAGTGGCTGTGTTGGCACCAATAAAGCAAAACCAATACTGATACGTACGCTTTCCACTCCTCCATCTTTTGGGCAAGCTTGAGCTCGTCCTCAGCGGCCATGATTACTTCCTCGATTTGGCCAGCATCCAACTTGCTCTCCAACTCGGCAATGTTTTCGGTGTTCTCGACGAAAGATAACTTTTGCTTGATCAAGGCTGTAGTGGCGTGACGGTAAACTGCATTGGAGGGGAGACGATCCAAAACAGCCAAGGTCTGGTTATATACATTGATCAAGTGAGGACGAGGGTTGGAATGAACAGCTATGCCGAAGAGGCCAGTGGACTGTACAACAAGCGTTAAATATCTCCAACACTAATAAGCATCCAAGTTACGCCACGAACCTCTTTAACAACGTTGAGTAAAGTGCTGGTACGAAACATGTTGAATCTAGGTTGAAAGAAAAAGATTCACGAGAAGAGAGGATAAGTAATTTGCTCGAGAGAATCGGGGCTTGACTCGTTTGGGGGTTCGAATGATACAGCTCAACTCTAAGCTTCGTCTGAACGAACTAAACTACATAAACGTGACCCATCCTGACCTCATCTGAGAAAAGTTATATGCGTTATACGTACCCTGTGGAGTTTCCAGTCTACTTTTTCCTGAACAAGCCTGACAAACTTTGACTAGCGCCTCGTTTTAGGTTACCAAATATCGTTGGGGCCCCAATTGAACTATTTGAATATGGGGTAGATGAAATCTAACCCACTAAATCACGTGACACACACCGAGCAGCCGAGTAGCGAAGAAAATCGACAAGAAAAATGGACGACTCAACGATGGAGCATGTTGCATGGAGACGACAATAGCCATACTACGAGGATTCCTAACTAACGACAATGATTGGGATGGAACACTTGTTTTTTAATAAATAAATTGTCACTGGTACATAAGATATATGGAAGAAAGAAACCTTCACCAGGAAAATTCAAGTAAACAATAGAGAAATGGCGTTCTATAGATGATAATGGCAAAATTCTAGGTGGATGGGATTAACTCTATGTGGGGGGTGGGGGTATGGATGATAGGTTAAGGATTAATCAAGTAATTACACAATCAACTCGGTGTTGCTTAGTTTTACATGCTGAAAATATAGATGAATGGTATGGCATCATTAATGCCCCACGTGGTGCTCATGCACCGGCGTACGCCCCAGGACATCATCCCTGGTGACTTCGGCAGCATCAAGGATTCTCTCGCGCAGATGACGGGGAACCTTCAAGTCCTTTGCGGCTCTCATCAGATTCTTCATGACCGCATCGAAGTGACCGTCATTGAGATCCAGCAGACGCTTGTGGGCGGAACGCATTTTACGCATATTTATAGGTTTGCCGCCCAGCAAATGCACCAGAAACACTGTTTGCATTCGCTGCAGCCTTTCAATGTTGATCCCTTGGAAGAACAACCGGGTCTTCTTGTCGGTGAGATTGTAATGGTAGAATCGCTCGACGATCTGCTCCACCCGATCTTCACCTAATATCTCAAGGATCGTGGGCTCCTCATTTGCGCTCTGCCTATGCGGGATTTCCATCATGTTCTCGATTGGCTTGGAGAACGGACATCCTTCCGAGTTATCGGAGTAACCAGAGTCCGCGCGATGCCCCGTGACAGGGCAGGATTGGTTAGAAAATGATTTCTCGCTATAGTCTAGGGTGTCTACTGTGATGGTTGCTTTTTCCAGAGGCATGTTCCTACGAGTTAAGTTGTCCCGAGAGCGATAGCTTCGGTTCATGGAGCTAATGGAAGGGGACTTCTTGTACCCGAACATGCTCGAAAGGAAATCCATTTTATGAACGATTAGCGAAGATTGACTAAATCTTGTTGAGGAACCACCTGGCTTTTATAAGAGATGTGTGTACAACGAGGATTAAAAATAGGAATCTGAAGGGCCCAGATTTATCACCCTGGTGAAAACGGTGCTGTGCAACCACCAGCCTGTATCCGCAACTTCACATGTAACCGCCCTACCATAGCCATCCTTTTGCATCGACTTGGGGCCAATTGATAATTACCGAGATAACATCAGTGAGATGTTCATCTCATCGTTGATCTCGTTGATTACCACAGCAATATGATTCGCAAAGCTGAGAGGAACTCGATGCCATGTTATCTCGGCCAGTGTTAGATGCTTGGTTCGAAATGAGCTTGTCTCAATAGCGGAGATTTTCTATGTTGTACGATCACTGATGCTCCTTAATTTAATAAAGCTACGGTTTGACTGGGTGTCATATGATGGACAAGTTTCAAAGCATGGCGTTGGGTTACTATAAAAATTCGGTTTCTTGTTGACCGAAGTGACAGTTGGTGGATTTCGTAAGGATGAGTCTAGACTCTAGCACTCCCTCAGGCACGGAAATTGGCTAAATTTAGGCAATGAAAACTCCACACTCGATATAACCGTACAAAGATCAACACCTCGCAATAGCCATTAGCAATCAATGTGGTGCAAGGATAATGCATCAAGATCAGTTTCAGGCGAGTGAGATCAGGGCTCGAAGAGGAAACCATGACATCTAGATAGGTAGCCGTAGCTAAACCAGATTACCTCCCCCAGTCACCCAGGACTATTCCGAGCTCCATTGTCAACCAATGATGGCGGACACAAACTCATTTCCCTCCGGAGACAAGTGCGACTCATTTCCACACTGGTACGTGGACCACGTTGAATACAATTAGAGTTAAGTACATGTGGGGATTTATTAGGGGTTAATTAGCGATTTGACTCATCCATAGTGAAGCAATACTTGTTTCCCTTTTTTCTTCTTTCCGTTGTGTAATTCTAGATTTTCCATATCTGCACTAAGCGACTCTTTCTGCTTTCCCCATACACTGTCGGTGGATTTCCCTCTGCTTGAGATCCCTTTGATCTTGGGTGGCTTGGGTGCTGCCGGTAGGGATGGGAAATCCTCTGCCGGGTTCTTTTTGGGTGCTGCAGGTGAGACAAAATGCGGTGTCGACCGTCCTGACCAGGCGGTGGTTGTGTGGGATGTGGATGGTCTGGCAACGGAAGGCAACGCGGGGAAGAGGGTTGGCGAGTTGCTCCGAGCAGACGGGCCCTGGGCTGCGGCAGCTACACGATCCCAAACCCTTGTTTTCCCGTTACCACCAGGCTGGTTTGCTTTGGAAGTCTTCGATTTGATAACCAAAACCTGTTTGGCAGCACCGGTTGGGACCAATTGAGGAAATTCTTGGGTTTTCTAGTGGTCAACACATAAGTCATTGGAATACGACACTCGGCATCGCAATTGTATTACCTGGATCTTTCTATCTCTCCAGGCCGATAGCAGCTCTTGCTTCTTTTCCTCAACGTCCAACAAGTCCACTAGCCCATTTACAATCTTACCGATGATTGCCTGGCTATCTTTGGATGTGGGGACGAGGGGTTTGATGGAGTCTAAAAACTGGGAGACTGGGATAAGATCGCGACGATATGCGGCAATCAGCTGTTTGAAGCTCGATAATCTCTCCGCGTTCTTTCCCAAATATCCCGACAATCTTTCCATAAAAGCGGTGTGATTGCTAAATATGAGAGCTGTGGTTAACCAAGGAGCTAGATCGGCGTGTCTTGCGTGGTCTTACCTCAATGTCTCATCGTCGACGAGAGCAGGCGAAGGCAACGTGGAAGAGCCATTGTCGGTAAGCCGACCAAAGTTAGCCGGGGCTTTGTCTCGGACACTCTCGCGTTCCTGGGGGGTGTTGCTGGGGCCAGGGGTTTGTTCGGACAAAGCGCTACCAAACTCCGGTGGCGGTTGCACCCTTTCTTTCGCCTTTCCGTGTTTCGAGTCCTTTCTGCGCTCATTGTGTCTATTACCAGCCTCTGCCCGATTGTTTTGACCTTCCCTCTGGGATTGTTTGCCAATGATCAGTATTGGATTAGAAACTAATCATAAACGAAATCATGTTTACCCGATGGGAATTGTCTTGATCCCGGTTCCGGCCTCGACTGCGATTGTTGTCGGAGTAGGTGAAATTCACCTCGAGCTGCCTGGTTTGGCGCAGTTGTGATCTTTGGCTGGCTACACCTCTATGCTCTTGAACCTTGCACAATGAAATAAGTCGGGTTAAAATGGGAGTCCCTGTTGAGATTGGTTAACACCCAATACCAAGTGCGCCTTGAGATCAATGTCCGAGTCAAACACAATAAACTTCTTGTCCAGACACTCCTGATGTGTACATAGGAAGTGATCTTTGAGAAAGTGTTGCTCAAGTGTGTTGTAGTTAGCATAGTAGTCGTTTCTTCCACTCCCATTACGGACGCATATATGACACTGTTCATGCTTCCGACGACAATGCTCAAATAGCTGGTCACCGTCATAAAAGGAGGCTCTGCAAAATTGGCAATCAGGGTGTCCTTTGAAACCGGTTGTACTGTTTGGATCTTGGGAGTCGCCTACTGACATATGCTTTTGCAGTTGAGCTCGAGTGAAAAGGGTGTGTTCGTGAGTAAACACCTTTTTGTGCTTGATGCAAATGTCACTAGTGTTTTGGGCAAACGGTGAGAAACATCAGGGATACCTCAGAGCCAATCGCGCCACTAACCATAAAGAACGGTGATGAACCGTCCTGACATGCTCTTTTAGTCCTCTCCAGCCGTTTTCGGAGTGGAAATCACAACTACTGTCAGGACAATTATATCGCAGTATAATCAACGTCTCATCACAAAGATCCTGACTATGGAAATATACTGAGGTCTTTTCGTCGCGCGCAGGCAATTCGGCCAAAGTGAACGCCTCAAATGGGGTTTCGGGATCTTTGGTAAAAACAACCGAGTCAAGTTCGGCCTTTGTGATAGGGGATCTGTAAATATCAGGGTATTTAAATAGTAGCTGAAAACCTGTTTGCTTACCTTACAATAACCGCAGGACTTGTTTTTGTATAGGGCTCGTAAGCGTAATGAGCAAAGGTGACAGGTACGATGATTACAAGCGCCGACAGAGTAGCAAGATATAGGTTCTGTACAAATAAAACAGTGCTCAACATCCTCATTCTCTTCCTCATCGTTGCCCGCGATAGCAGAAGCTCCTTCTATTTCCGCAGTAGTGCTGTTGCTCTCCTCAGGTTTCTTTGGCTTCGGCTTCCGGTGACGCCGAAACGGTTGTGACTTATTTGTTGAGTTATTCTTGGGAGCGCCTGACTCGGGTGCTTTCTTACCTTCGAATTGTTGAGTAGCCATGGTTAATTAGAGTAGGGTGGTATTTGGAAGTGGCAAAACAATACTATTTTGTAGTTCAAGTTTTTTTACACTATGCTTTGCTACGGATCATATTTCCACAGTAATACCTAATCATTTTCATTATGATCCACCACCGCATGAGCCCTAACCCTAACCCTAGTCCATCTAACATCTTGGATAATTGCAGGAACAAACACGGCATAAATAGTCAGCAATCGTTAGAGGACGCCTAACCTGCCAGCACCAATTGGAGGCGGCAAATTGCCAGTACTAATGGAGATTATATCGCAGGTGGGGGAGCAAATAAAGAAAACCGATCTATATATTACGTAAATGAGTTGACTAATCGAGAAGAGGTACAGTGACACCGCTCTTTCCCACCATGACTTTGAGAAGATGGTTAATCATCGGAATAGATCATGTCATCATTTCCAAATATGCAGCCGCTGGTCAGGGCAAGGGTGCTACAGGTATAAGGGGTGGGGGTCATACTTGGTGGGTCATAGCCTACATTAAGGTTGTGATATCTAACTAGTTTTAGTCCTCTGTTACACAGGTCTCATGGCTGAGTGGTGTGGTACCCAACAGATATGACTTTCAGCTGACTCAAACAAGAAATGAAGTGATGCAAATCACAATCTGCATCTGTGCCAAAACAGGACTTGGGGTCTGGGAATAGTGTAAATATAACCTTTTTCTCTGGCTTGTCCCCCTTGTTTACTGACTATATCTATCTTTCACTCCCTGCTTGATCGTCCATGAAGCGTTCAACGAGAGTTATGTTGCCCACGGAGTGCATCTACGAAATCTTGAAGTTCCTGAGCGGAGACAGGAACACACTCTATCATTGTTTGTATGTGAACAAAGCATGGTTTAAGCTGTCCGCCGCCATATTGTACAGCAACCCTTGCGCTTTCTTTCACGCCCAGTCCGTCAAAGCAGTAGATAGTAAGCGGATTGCACAATTTCTACGCACACTGTACGCCTGCCTTTATCCAGACAGCCTACCTGCGCCGGAGCTGGAGGAGTTATTACACATTAGCACAATTGGCCGCTTGACCACTAATTACTTGAGCTTGGTGAAGAGCATAGATTTGAATACTTTCGGAAACCTTGTGAATCGTCTGCTGCCGGGTGATACTTCACAGTCTATCAAGCCCAGGGTGCCTGTAATGTTTGAGCTGAGAGTTCTGTGGAAGATATACCGCGAGCGATATGCCAATACAAACCTACAGCTTCTCTCCTGGAATGGTTGTTTTCCACTTGATGATCTTATTGGTGGCTCGAGGCCATACTCGTCCCTGAATAGCATACAATTGGACTGGCTCAATGCTGACTGTACTTTTCATGCTGAAGAGCTGTTGGCTGTTTGTCGGATGGCACCCAAGCTCACGGACCTGCATATACGTGTGCGCAGCTCCAAAGGCAATTTCACATCAGTGCTTGTTGATTTCCTACAAAATGCATACACAAACACAATCCAGTCTATCGTCCTTGAGGGTTTGCCCCTAGACATCGAGGCTCTGCTTGTCGCCTTACTTCGCAACCATCGACTGAGCCTAAGCCGCCTGGATCTCATTGGATACAATCTGAGGCTTGTCCCCTTGGAGGCGCTGGCGAGGTTCCCCAAGCTCAGCAAAATCTCTTTGGCGTCTTGCCGAGGGGTAAACAATACCCAGCTTGGCCAAATATCCCAATGTGCTCGCCTGGAGGACATTGACCTATCGAGAACCGACGTCACATTGTTAGGGTTTTCCGAACTTCTGAAACATGTGGGCCCAAGGCTGCGTTCCTTGAGGCTGAACCATTTATCAATGAATCTCCCCAACGCCTTGGAGAATGTGTCCAAGTATTGTGTGGAGCTGGCTCACTTGGAGCTTCGTCGTACTGTATACAATTGCCATCGGGTGCCTCAGTTGATCCTAGGCTGTCCACAGTTGGAGTCACTATACCTGGGTGATGAGGTTGGGAACCCGCCGTCCTCCATCAACACAATGGTGGAGAGCATCTTCCGTTCTGGCAACAAGCTCAAGTACCTAGACCTTGGGTATTGTCACTTGACCTTCTCCGTCCTCCCACTGATGATGTTGAAAACTGGGCTTAATATTGTTGGGCCGATCAGATGCGTGGGTGTTGAAGTGGCTAATTTGCCGGGTCAGGGAGTAGGTAGCATGAGCGATACAAGATTGCAAGGTGTGATGGCGGATGTATACTACGACTTTGCCGAGGGCGCTGAGCTGCCCGTAGCCGTGTTCCCTCCAACATTCTTCACCAAGCCTTACCACAAGTAATTTTGATTCGATCAAACGAGCGCCGTCTCTGTACTCTTCCCCAGCATTTAGTATTAGCTGTTGTATAGTATGTAATTTGTTGTTGATAGTACGATGAATAAATGTCAGTATTCATGAAATGCGCCATGGTGTTCGAATTTTTATTTTCTTCTTTGGGCTACCTGTACACCAGCTATCTCCATTGCCTACGGATGCATAGCGTATTATGTGGGACATTGACGTTGTTCACTCCAAGTCTGGGTTCAAATCCAGATCCAGAAGGAAGTCGTTGGATTCGGCTGCTTCCTCTTCTTCTTGTTGGGCCAGGAAGGAGAAAGCTTGGTAGCTTGGTTGCTCATCCTCGGATTCTTCTATGAGTTCATTGGGCACGGTTTAGTTGGTGATACAAGTTTTGCCGGGGTTGTTACTGATACATACCTGATGCCACATCAGCCTCCACTCCTTTCGTGTGATGCAGACTAAGTGCGCCTGCACGCATGGTTACCTCCACTGGATACGGTGGTTCAACCGGAATGAACGTGTTGTTGGGATTGTAGTTTGGCGGTGCAGCAGTGAACGCGCTGAGCCGGTTCGAATAGGATATGATATCTTTGAAGCTAAGCTTGCCTAGAAACATACACAAGCGACGAGTTAGGTAGCAATCGATGGTACACACGCTGCCTATCAAGATCTTACTTTCTTTAGCTTGGTTAAGTGTCTTGAGTGCCTTTTCCGAGTGGTCTATCATAGACTCCAGGCTCTCCTTGGTGCTTTCAAGCTTTTCAACCAACTCCCTGATGGCCTGCTTGTACTCGTAAATTTCGTCCTCGACTTGGGTGATTCGTCGCTGGTAACTCTGATGTTCCTCCACTGGTTGTGTCGGGTATGAGTAAGGGTGTGTAGCGAAGTACTACGCTGAGAAAGGAGTGAGGCTAACCTTCATCGTAGGCCTTCTGAAGTTTCGTGTCCAACAGTATGATCGCTCGTATCGTTTCCTGTGGAGTTTTTTGACCAGCAACTAGTTTCCCTTCTAAGGCTAAGTCGATCGAGCGAAAAAGAGTTCCAAGTAATTGAGAGTATTCCTCTATGATCCCCCCGACCAGTTGTTTTAGAGAAAGCTCCTTGCTCATCTTTATCACACACTGAATAATTCACGCGTGAGGGAAATCTAAATGTGTCTGGGAGAAAGGAATTCCATTCGCCATCCAATCATAGATCCAATGTATTTGTAGCAGACTTAAGCCATTGAATTTGAATTCAGAAATGAATGCCCCCAAACGCTCGTCACGTGCCAAAATTTCAATACACTTTTAACTTTGGTGGTTGTGGATATCATTTGAAATACCGACCAACACGCACCCACCTCTCACAGAATGTCGGATTTGGAAGTGTGTGCTCTACCCTACCGACTGAAGCTTGTCTCTATAGCGAAGGAAAACCTGGCGATATGCATGCACGCCATTATCAAAATCCTTTTGTTTCCAAATGAGTAATTACTATCCGACAGGCAATACTAGTCTCGTGCTGGGACGCTCAACCTTTTCTTTTAGAGGGAAGGAATTCTTTAGTTTCACGGAGACTCCTTCGTACGTTTCCTTAATTATGGACGAGAATGCTATTGCAAGTTTTCCCGCTCAAGCAAAGGTCACTGTTTGTCCTACGGTGTTCCTTCCGTTCCAAATATTAACAGGACAAAGTGGGACTGGTAAGCCTTCGAAATCTTGTCAGTAGTTTGGAACTCGTTTATCTATTATTCTCCTCTTACGTCTGAAGTACCAGTATTGCACTCTATTGCCGCACCTCTGGCTGACAATGGTATCTCCATTATACAGTTATCTACATATGAGACGGATTATACACTGGTATGGGCTTAAACTATTATCACACACACACACACCAAACTGATGCATTGGTGCACCTAGATTCCAGAAGAGCTGGTACAAAAGGCGCTATCATGTATTCCTGATACATTCGTTATTCGAGAAGAATCCCGGTCATTAGTGGAAGAGATTCTTAGCACTTCACATACATCTGACAACGGTACCTCATATCAACCTAGACTGTGTTACTTTCTCGAATCTGATGAATCGGAGAGTATAGGAGCCGGGATAGATGAATTCCCGGAGTCATACCAACGCAATACCTCCATGGACCCAGAAGAGGTCGTCAACTTACGCCGTGTAGTGACGTTTCCTGATTGTCCAGTGTATGTCACCTCATTAGCTGGTAGCGTGGATGCAATTCAAGACTCGATGTCGATACCACTGATCCATCTGCTGTTCTTCAGTGAGGACAGGTAGGCCTCCACTATGTAGCACTGATTGATCAAATCTAACAGATTCGACGGCCAGGCAACGCAATGATGGATTCTTATCATTCACACGGACCTCAGAGAGCGCATCGTTGATTCTGAGCGAGTCGTACCTATCTCTATTTCCACCGGGCAGTCTTAATTTCTGCGGTGGGGCCTGGTCAATACTGAAGATAGAAAACATGGCATTTGCATTTGGTATTTCAAACTCCGTTAGAGTACCCGTCGGAAGTCGTCTCATTTTAATTTCTTGTTCTCCAGAGCAATGTGGTATTGTACGCGACTGTACGGAGAAGCTGAAAAACCTGGGGATCTCGATATTTTATCTGACCACGTATCATACCGTTTATCTTTTGGTAGGTGACTGTGTGGGGCTCAACTGTATTTGGAAGCTAATTATATTTGGATGCAGGTTAGCCAAGAGGACTATGAGGTTGTGGTGAACGCCTTGGACAGTATAACGGAGTGATCCCCAGCGGGTCGCGTTAGATACCCTCGTAATATAGTGTCAATAAATCCTCACTTGTTTAGCTCCAATCTAGCATCTCATAATGCATGTACATGTTTGTTCCTGTTTACAAACATTCTAGTTTATCCTGGGGATCGCTCAAATTTGATGCCACATATTAGGGCACTGATTTGATAGATACCATATTAATCAAATATAATATAAGTCGACTGTGTCACACCACTTTTCAACCTCCGTCTCTTTTGCATAACAAACTACTCGCCAAAAGGCACTCTAAAGCCCTTAAACAAACCCCGACTGAACTCTAAAACACTCCCTAACCCAGTAACATACTCCAATCTATTCACACTACCGAAATGCCTCGCAAAAATGTACATGGCGAGTCGAAGAAAAGTGGTGATTCGGCCAAACAACCAACTGCCGATCCTAATAAAGCCGTTGTCCCTGAGAGTGAAGAGACAACCGTACAGGAGAAAAAAGACCCCGGGAGATCCTGGTCTCGCAAACGTCGGTTCATATTTGCTCTAGGTTTTGGCTTGGGTGCGATATTAGCTGCTCGTTTGAAGCCTATTGTTGAGAACCAAGAGATTGGCGTTTATGTAGATTCCTTCAGAGAATATCTGTTCCATGATCTGGACCTATCTACCTTACTTCCCTCCAACATCAGTCCAGACTTTATATTTAACAATCTAACTAGCTTGTTGAAAACGGAGCAAGAGGTCGGAGATTTCTTACCGGGTAAACAATTGGTATTGGATGGTGTAAAAGCCAAGCACCCTGTCATCCTCGTACCAGGAATCATCTCGACCGTACGTACCATATCATGGCGTTTGTTTGCAAGTCTCCAGATTAAAATGAACTATGCTTTAGGGATTGGAGAGTTGGAGTACTTCAGACTGTGCTTTAAAGTACTTTAGGAAACGGCTCTGGGGAACAGCTAGTAAGTGAGCATCTTTAACATAGATGTAGACTTCCATGTTAATCATCCATGGATATTTAGCAATGTTGCGTGCGGTGCTCTTGGACAAAGAGTGCTGGATCCAAAACATGAAGTTGGATCCGATTACAGGACTCGATCCTCCAGATGTGAAACTTCGTGCGGCCCAGGGTCTTGATGCGGCGGACTATTTCATCACCGGGTAAAGCTCCTCTACATACATCCAGCAATTTTCCTCTCGACTAATCGCATCTTGTAGATATTGGATTTGGGGTAACGCATGACGGCAAATAATTAGCAGGAGCCATTTCTAAACTTCGCTCTAGGTAAAGTGATCGAAAACCTAGCTGCCATAGGTTATGACAACAACAACATGCATCTCGCCGGCTACGATTGGCGTCTGGGTTTTGCGGATTTAGAGGTCCGCGACCAGCATTTTACCCGCATGAAATACACCATTGAGCTAGCAAAGATGTATACCGGAGAGAAAGCAGTCCTTGTTGGCCATTCCATGGGTAAATCAATGTCAACCAATCTATGTAGAAAGAACTGTAGTTAATCTGTACTTGACAAGGCTCCAACGTCATCTACTACTTCCTCAAATGGGTGGAAAGCGAAAAAGGTGGTAATGGTGGGCCCAGTTGGGTAAATGATCATATCCATACTTTCGTCAATATTGCTGGCCCCATGCTTGGCGTGCCCAAGACTCTTAGCTCCTTACTCTCTGGCGAACAGCGAGAAACCGTCCAGCCTGTTGCGAACTACGTGTTAGAGCAGTTCTTTTCCCGTCGAGAGCGGACAGACTTATTTCGAACATGGGGAGGGGTAGCCTCCATGATGCCCAAGGGAGGAAACTACGTCTGGGGAGATGCCAAGTCGGCGCCAGATGATATACCGCATATCAAGCACTCCTATGGTCCCATTATCTCCTTCAGCCAAGGAGAATCGGTGAACCGGAACTTGACGTTAGAAGATTCGTTGGATTTGCTCTTCAAGACAGCCGACGACAATTTCAGGAGCTATTTCGCAAGACACTATAGCTTAGGGTTTAGCAGCGACGATTCCGAAATCAAGCGCGATGACCCTACCACATGGGCTAACCCATTAGACTCTCAGCTACCCAATGCACCAGACATGAAGATCTACTGCCTCTACGGGGCTGGTAAGCTGACTGAACGGCAGTACTATTACACTGCTGATCAAGTGGAGCCTGAGAATGCTGCTGCGGCTGGTGCCGACAAGTCCACGAAGTCGAAAATCCTGCCAAAAGAGCTGTTAAATCCGAATATCTACATTGATACCAATGTGCACCAAGCCGACTATAACATCTCATCTGGCGTGGTTGAGTCAGATGGGTAAGTGAGAGGCACCTTCAATGCATGTAGACGTTTGTCACTAAACAGGTTTTTTAGGGATGGTACCGTACCATTGATCTCCTTGGGGTACATGTGTTCAAGTGGATGGAAGAAGTCGCTGTACAACCCGGCTGGTATCAAGGTCACCACGAGAGAATTCAAACACGAGCTAACGAAGTTCGATTTACGGGGCGGAGTTAAGACCGCGGATCATGTCGATATACTTGGCAACTATGCATTAACAGAAGACCTCCTCAGAATTGTCTCTGGAACTGATTCAGATTTGGATGATATTCTACACAGCAAGATTTTGGAATATTCGGCCAACGTAGATAAGAGAATAGAAGAAAACAAGCAGCCCAAGCCATCTGGCTCGTGGTGGTAGTTGCAACAGACTCTCCTCCGCTTATATAGTATTATATAAACTGTATTAAAATGTTGCTACCAAGCATACAAACTGAATATTTATCCATTGAGTGTGTAACATGAGCTCACCTGACAACCCATGGAAAGCCCATATCATATTCACGAACCTGATAACCCGTGGAGAGCCAACACCACACTTGCGTACTGGTTGATGCTCCTTTACCCAATACAAACCACCAATCGCGTCATCCGCTTCGATTACTAATATGGCATGCAGTAATGCCAATTTATTGTACCAAAGCGCCATAGGTGGTGACCAATAGTCGCAGGTATTCATTTTTGGGTTGCAACGTAAGCCCCAGTCTGCTATATAAGGGACACAAACATACAAGCCCAAGATCACCACTCTTCCCTTTGCTAGTATGACCACATTTCTTGTTACTGGTGCTTCTCGTGGATTAGGCATCGAATTTGTTCGACAATTATTGGGAAAAGACGGGTTTAAAGTAGTTGCATGCTGCAGAAATCCTGAATCAGCTACCGAGCTAAACAAGTTGAAAAGCTCAGCTGGAGATCGGCTTAGTGTTCATAAGCTTGATGTCAACGACGAGGACTCGATCAAGGTGAGAAAATGCACGTAGCCAAGCGTTTTTGATCAATTTATTGAATGATGTGTAGGCAAGCGTGGAGGAAATATCCAAGTACGCTACGAATGGAATTGATGTATTGATTAATAATGCTGGAGTTGGAGGAAACACAGCGGGGTTGTCCAAGATGTAAGGCTTGCCTATTAGAAGAGAGAATTG